>APFE031148699.1:2273-27088 GCA_000404065.3 Pinus taeda | reverse complement strand
ATTTGTATTGGGCTTCCTCCTCTTCCCTTATGTATTTGGCTCTATCCGCTGTTGACACCACTGTACAAGTTTTGATTCCTATTTGTTTGTCTCCATCCCATGGCCTTTTCCCGCAGAGGTGTCTTCTAACACGAGTGTATGAACCTGTGTAATCAGTGTTGCAATGGGGGCAATGAAATTTAGTGGTTCCAGCCCCTCTCCCTGTTTCAGCCCTGTTAACATACTTCCACAATGGGGTTTGGTCTTGTTTAGTTTTTTTAGGGTCATGTTCACCCTCCTCCAGCTCCTCCTCACCGGGGTTTTCACCAATTCGACTTTCTCCAGCTTCGTCATCCCCCTCTTCAATTTGGCCCCTCCATTCCTACTCTCCAGCACCATAATAACCATAAAAGGGACCAGGAAGAGGAAAATGCCCAGAAATATAGCCAGGTCCATGGTGTTTGATGTTTGTAGGGTTTTGATTCAAGAATCTGCAAATTAATTTAATTTATTGGGATTAATTAACTTAATTTATTAATTTAATTCAAATTCATAATTTTAAAACTCAATAAACTAAATTAAATTGACTAAATTACTACCTAACTAAATTAAACTAGCTAGACTAGCTAAATTACTAAGTTACTTACCTCTGCAGGCTTGCTCCTCGCTCCTCGCTCTTCAGCACTTGCTCCTTGCTCCTTTGCTCTTGCTCTTACTCCTCAGCTCTTGCTCAATGGTTTGATAATGAAATTTTTTTATGCCCTTTGGGCTTTTAAAACGTTTTTTTTTAAATTTAGTTTTTTTGACGTTCGTGGATTTTTTTTCCGCATAACCGCTCTCGGCGCGGCTCGAATCGCTCCCGGAGCGATTTTTTAATAATCGGGAGCGATCGCTCCCCGATCACTCCCGGGCTTAAAAAATCGCTCCGAGAGCGACGGAGCGATCGCTCCCTGATGCGCTCCCAAAAATGGCAGGGAGCGCAAATTTTTTTAAGGGAGCGCGCTCCCGAGGCGCTCCAGAGCCGCTCCCTCCCGGAGCGCGATTCAGGAGCGGGTTTGATTGGGCGGGGCGCGCTGCCCCGCAACTATGGTTTGGAGGTTGATTGATGAGATTTTTAGCATGTGGGAAGACATTGCCATTAAAAACCAAAAGTTCAAAAAGTCTAAGCCATTGATATGTGGCAACAGTAAATTAGCTCCTGAAATGAAGCATCTTCCAAACGATATGACTATCACACTTTGGAGGGCGATGCAAGGAGTGAAAGATGATAAAATTGTCAAAACAATATTATCTCGTGTGAGGTCAGGGGAATTACCATTGGAGGAAATGTCTGAAGAATTTCAAAAGTAAGTTTGTTGAAATATTTTTATTTATTTCTAGATTATAATTATATTTAAATAAAACATGTTTGTTTTTGGTAGTATTTGTTATACATATCATTATATTAACTTTTATTACTTTATCTAATGCAATCAAAAGTTTATATGAAAATTCAAGAACAAATGGTTAGATTGTTGAATGAAGATAATTGGGATGATGTTGTACGCAACTATCCGATTCAAGTTCTACATCAACATTAAAAGATTTTTATCTTGCATTTAAAAAGGTATCTTGATTTATACATTCATTTTTATTCACCTGTGTACTATTTTTAATTTATAACTTACACATATATAATAATGGAGTGCCAGATAGTTTCAAAACCTTTATTGAAAAAATAAAGATCGAAAGACTGAGGAAGTAACGTATTAAGAATGTTCAACTTGATCCAACTCTTAATCTTTTCATTTGGAATGAGCTAGACACTATTCAATATCAAGTAATACAAGGCGACTATGAAGACATTGCTAAACTCATACCTAAAAGGGATTATGCCCTAGTCATTGCAGATATTCCCCACGGTTTCAATATTCCAAACATTGACTATGATAGTGATCCTTATACTTATCAAGCTCTTAGTAAAGTGGTTGCGGGATTTGTAGAAGTCATGTCATCACCATTATGGAGATTTGTGACATTTCATTCAGACACATAATTGGCAATGATATTGTCAAGCTTCAAGGGGAAAACAAATTCAAGGATGCAACTTACACGGTAAGACGTTTAAAATGTATATTTGATTAATGTTGAAAAAATTATTTATGTACAAATTAATTGAACTTTTACTATTTCATGTTACAGGAAAAAGTCAAATCTTCTTAACAATGAAGATCAACAATTTATAAATGATTGTGAGTTCATTCATATTAATAGTTGGGTAAAAAATGATAGCCATATGTCTATGATTTTTAATCGGGTAGACAGAAAGAGTCGTAGCCAAATACTGACTTATGATGCTGTTGTGAGAAAACTCACATATGAAGACAAAGAAGCAAAAGGAGAAATAGTTAACATTTATCAGAAACCACAATTATTGATTAACTATCTTATAGACATTTTTTCAAATGAAGGAGATTGGGTTCTGGATTTATTTTCTGGCTCAAGTAAGTTTTATTATATGGAATTGAATTTCAATATGTTATTTTTTTAATTAATATGTCATTGTACTAATTTAGTTCATTATTTTTTTTGTGCTTGATAATTAGGTACAACACTAGCATTTTGCCTTCAAAAATGAAGAAATTGCATTGCAATTGAAAAAGATCCAGTACAGTGCAATTTCATTCAACAAAGAATTAATGCTCTTCAATTTCTTCCAGATGCAATGCAAGAAATTGGGTTGAAGAAAGGGGACTTTAGTGAATCACGTGTGGAAAAAAAGGCAAAGGAACCCCAACCACCATTACATGAAATGTTTGGAAAGACATACATTGGGAGATTCGCAGACATCAAAGACCCATTAGAAGAGGAAAGTGAACAAAAGGAAACAGAAAATATTGTGGAAGAAGATAATGATGAAACTCTAGAGAACGAAGAGTTTGGATTACGTGACATTGTTGATTAAATTTAAGTTATGCTTGTAAATCAAGCTTTGCAATGTTTTGACTTTGACATTTTATGAGAAGAATAAACACTCAATTAGAGTTGTTATACGTTCAATATTTGTAATATCTGATTTTCGCATTGATTTTTAAGTTAATCATTATTTTTTGAAAAAAAAAAGGTGATTATTATTATTTTTTGGACATGAAACTCATAAAAAAAACTATTATTTAACCATTTTTAGTTGAAATTATCGTATAAAAATTGTGATTTTGACATGTCAATTTTCGCAAAAAATTATCAAAACGTGTAGTTTTTTAGTTATATTTATGTTAAAAATGGTTATTTTTATGTCCATTGTTAAAAAATATTGTTTTTTAGAAACAATTATTTCATGTGGATTGAAAAATTAATTAAGGATGTACAAAATATGTAGAATATCGAAAATTCTAAATATCGACCTTCTAATTTAAAAAATGCAAAACAATAAAAACCTCACGAAAAAAAAGATAAATTAAAATTAAAATTAAAAACAAGAAAATGTGAAGAAAACGACCACTTCAAAAATTATCAAATTTACAAAATAATTATTTCCATTTTATACATTAAAAAATTTAAAGCCAAAAAACAGGGCTTTTAGAAAAAGGGTGTGATGCAGAATACTCACTTTTTTAAATCAGCATGAAAATCACTACCATTTTAAAACATAATGTACATAAAAAAAATTAAAGTGCCAAAAACTATGCTCTAAAAAAAACATGTGCGTTCTACATCACCCCTTGTCAAAATCAGGTCACTTTTTTGCTATCTCTACGAAACAGGTAACAGTATCAGTTTCCGTTTCAAAGTTTACATTGTTTCAAGGTAATAGGTGACTCAAAAATTGTTACATGCTAGGTACGAAATACAATTCATTGTGTTCATATAATCTTAGAAATACCAACAAGAGGTATGGCATCTCATTTCACATTTCCAAAATTTTAATATTAATTTTGTTCCTAGGATTCATAATGCAGTGGTTGATGCATTAGCTAACGTTGTTGTTAAGTTGTCACCATTAAGAGATGGATTTTCACTTGAGATTATTTATAGGCCATCTGTGCCTGGTTACATTACTAATTTTCATGTTTTTAATGATGATCAATAGATACTGGACATTGTGGCAAATGTTGTTGTGTTTAAGAATCTGACCTTTGATGAAGATGAGCACAAGAAATCCTTGCAAGGGTCAGCTCAAGAAAATAAAGGAAACCTCATGCCCAAGGGTGGTATATTTAGAGAAGTTGTATGACCTACAAAACTATTTTAAGGGACTAATTAATGAAAAGAATTACAGCTCCACACTGTCACACGAACAAGTAAATTTAAGCACCAAAGAAGATTTGAAATATGTGAATCTCAGTACGTGTTGTACACCTCAACAGAGACAAGCTTTTATCCATCTTTTTAAGCAATATCATGATGTGTTCGCATGGACGTACAATAACTTGAAGCTTATGATACATGAATCATCCAACGTGTGATACCTATTAAAGAAGGGATAAAGCCTTTTCAGCAAAAACTAAGAAAAATTCATCGTATACTTGAACCCCTCATTCAGAAAGAACTAAGAACCCCTCAAAGCATATTCAAAGTTCGTCATTCTACCTGGGTCTCAAATCTGGTTCCTATGTTGGATACACTTGTGTTGATTTCCGCAACTTGAACCGAGATTTGGATAAGGACAACTATCTTGTGCTGTCTATCGAATAAATCCTTCAAACAATATCTGGGTCAAAGATGTTCTCGTTAATAGATGGTTTTTCTGGATACAATCAATTTCTTCCTCCCCCATGCTGGGCGCACTAAGAAAATGAGGATTTATATGAATGAACAGGCAGACTTTCCAAAGATTTTGGTTGGCGCGTTGGTGAAAAAAAAGTAATCATTGAGGAGGGGTCGGGGGATCAAATCTCACCCCTCCTTTTTTTATTACATGATGGTTTAACTAACTAAAACAGGGGCGGATTGCAAAAAATGTGGCGCGTTGTTTTGTTGTTTGGATTGGGCTGTTGCATATTAAATGGGGTTGGTGGTTGTTGTTGATTTGGGGTAGCATCGAATGTGCTCTAGCCATGAAATTTGGTGGAGAGGTTGGGGCACATCAGATATCCAATACTCAAAAAGGGTTTGGGAAAATTCTAAACAAATCAGGAGATATTAAAATAATTAATATTTTTAATGGAGTCCCTAAGTCTAAACCTAAGGAAAATAAAATATTAATGTGTATTAATATGAATCTGTGTTAGAGTGGTCCAAAAGACATGGATCAAGTCAGATCTCAATCTTAGCCGTTGATTAGGGACTTAATCTCGGCTGTTGAGTTATCAACAAGAAAAGTATAAGAGGAGGCTTGAGGGTCACTTGGAGAGCACACCAGAGTGATGAGTCATTCTATTCTCTAGAGCGGGGTTTGCTAAGAGAGATAGAATTAGTGATCAGGAGAGCAGCTGAGGGGCATTGCGTACAGAGAAACAGAGAAGGCAGAGATTGTGTCGGGAGAGCACCGCAGCAGCCAAGGAGAGTGATGCAGAGCCAGCAAGGGTTCACGCAGGGCCACGCAGAGGCAGTGAAGTGTTGCACAGAGCACCAGAAAGGCCAGCGTGTCTGACGCAGAGGCCCAGAAAGATGACGCAGGGCCTCCTGGGGCTGACGCAGGGCCAACGTGAGACAGGGAGGGGCTAACACAGTCCAGATTGGGCAGACACTGGGGTTGAAGAGTTCCTGGAAGGATTTTCCGGGGTTTCAACTAGGAGATTTCTCTCAAACTTTGAGGTATAGCTACTAAGGAATTCTCTGTTGGGTAGGCCTGTTTTGGCACCTAGATTGTACTCTGATATTTCTTAATAAGAAAACCCTCAGATAGCTACACCGGCTTTCCTGCATCGGGTTTTTCCGAGGACATTAGTCCAAAAATAATGGTGTCATGTGGTGTGCTTGTTATTGTTTCTTTTAGTTGTTGATCTGTAATATGTTGAGAATGCACTAGTGTTTATTTTCAGTATTTACTTTGTAAATAACTTGTTAAAGGAAAATAACAAGTAGGTAGGAATAAATCAGATAAAGTGCATGGAGGGTTTCTAAACTAAGTAATTTAGAAACTTCAACATGGTAGCGAAGTGTGATTGCAGAGCAGAAGTGGGGAGACATTGAGCTATAGTTAGGCAGAGTACAGGAGATGAAGGGCAGGATCCTTGAGGTACCCAGCCTCTTGGATTAGACCTTGCTACAAGAGCCTTGACGAGGAGTAGCAAGATTGGCTGAGTAGGTAGAGACGGATGCGGATGGAACGGTAGAGAGAGCTACAGTGTAGGGGTCTCGAGACAATGCAGAGCTAGCAGGTTGCAGCAGTGCGAGACACACAACAGTGTTGCACCAGTGCAGGAAGGCACAGTGAGGTGTGCAACAGTGCGAGATGCAGGGAGTTGTTGTAGTAGCGCAGAGGTCAGAGACAGGGAGCACTTGTCAGTGGCAGAGGGAGCTTCAGCATCAGAAGGTGTTTCTAGCCCAACAGGGAGGTCAGTTGGGAGATCAATTACCTACTTCTCAGTAACTGAGTTGCAGTGCATCAGTGGGCAGCACGATGCAACATGATGAGAGTAGGTGCAGTGCAAATGCAATGTTGGTAGGAAGGACCAGTAGTAGCATGGATGCAGAGGGAGCTGTCGTACAGATGCAATAGTGGCAGTGGCAGAACCATGGGCAGCGATATAGGAGGCAGCAATGCAGAGGATGGTGAGTAGGAAGGCCTAGCATCAACACAGGTATCGATGCTGGATGATCAGAGTAATACTCAGTGAGGAGTATTGCTAGAGCATAGTCCTCGCTAAGAGGGAGTGTTGATTTGGGGTAGCATCGGATGTGCTCTAACCACAAAATTTGGTGGAGAGGTTGGGGCACATGAAATCTCCAATACCCAGAGAGGGTTTGGGCAGATTCTAAACAGATCAGGAGATATTAAAATAATTAATATTCTTAATGGAGTCCCTAAGTCTAAACTTAGGGAAAATAAAATAGTAATGTGTATTAATATGAATCTGTGTTAGAGTGGTCCAAAAGACATGGATCAAGCCAGATCTAATCTTAGTCGTTGATTAGGGACTTAATCTCGGTCATTGAGATGTCAACAAGAAAAGTATAAGAGGAGGCTTGAGAGTCACTTGGAGAGCACACCAGAGTGATCGGTCATTCTATTCTCTAGAGCAGGGTTTGCTAAGAGAGATAGAATCAGTGATCGGTAGAGCAATTGAGGGGCATTGAATAATGAGAAACAAAGAAGGCAGAGATTGTGCCAGGAGAGCAACGCAGCAGCCAAGGAGAGTGACACAGAGCCAACAAGAGCTCACGCAGAGGCAGCCAAGTGCTGCACAGAACACCAGAGAGGCCAGCGTGTCCGCGGCAGAGGCCCAGAAAGCTGACGCAGGGTCAGCGTGAGACAGAGAGGGGCTAACGCAGTCCAAATTGGGCAGACGCTAGGGTTGCAGGAGCAGTTTTGTGCTGAAGAGCTTCCAGAAGGATTTTTCAGGGTTTAAGGCAAGATATTTCTCTCAAACTGTGAGGTATAGCTGCTAAGGAAATTCGTCGTTGGATAGGCCAGTTTTGGCACCCATATTGTACTCTAATATTGCTAAATAAGAAAACCCTCAGATAGTTGCACCGGTTTTCCCGCATTGGGTTTTTCCGGGGACATTAGTCCAAAAATAATGATGTCATGTGGTGTGTTTGTTCTTGTATCTTTTAGTTGTTGATCTGTAATATGTTGAGCATGCACTAGTGTTTATTTTCAGTATTTACTCTGTAAATAACTTGTTAAAAGAAAATAACAAGTAGGTACGAATAAATCAGATAAAGTGCATGGAGGGTTTCTAAACTAAGTAAATTTAGAAACTTCAACAGTTGTATTAAAGTTTTGGTCATGTTTGTGAGGGTGCCCGGGAGGCGGGCCAGCCACACCGGTCAGATGCGTTCGAGCCCCGCCACCCTTTGTTCAACACTTGGCAAGTGGCGGTGGTTGGGATGTGAGTTGGGTCCACTGGAGGTGGCTTGCCCACCCCACACATAACATAATGTTCTAATTAACATGTGATTGGAGTGTTGTAGGGTTTGGCAGGGTAATGGTCGCTGACCCATTGATTTGGTTTATGCGTAAAGTTTGGGGGTCTGGGGGGTCATGGCTGTCGTTCTCCCTCATACGAGCTCGGATTTGAGCGTCGTTTGCACCGTTGGAATCAGGGCGACGAGCACTTCGATCTGGTGCTAGTTTGGGAACAATTTAGTCACTTTGAATTTTGCCCCTTTCTGAGTCTGCTGGGACTTCTGCCTGTGTATGGAGCCACCTAAAGCAATCCTCCCCACTGAGGATCTTTTAGTCCTCCAAAAGCATGAAAAATAATCTACAACTTCTATGTACCTTGTTTGCATCACAAGTGTCCTAAAAAGGTCTCGCTTCCATCTCCTTCATCTTTGTTCTTCGGAGCCTTAAGCGATGAGCCGACAACTGCAACCTATACAAACATGTAGTACATTGTTTTGCAAATTACATGCTTGACTTTCATGACCACTAATGACCCAAGCATCCCATACTTGCCACGAGTTTATAACACATACCCGGTGGTCAAGTTTACATCAAAATGGAAACAATACCCTAGCTACGAAAACAAGGCCAACATATCATGGTTGCTTTAACAAGTGATGGAAAACACATCATCATTGCAACACATGATTTACAAAGATAAGGCCAAACACTGTTGTTTCTTTGAAAAGTGATGGAAACACGACATCACTTTCATAGTTTAAAATGCATCACAAAATATGACCAGACATCATTGTTGCTTAACAAGTGATGGAAAATACATCATCACTTTTACATTTTAAAATGTGATAAATGATTTACAAAGGCACGACCATGACAGGCTAACATATCTAGAAACCATTTTTCACTTATCAATTTGAATGGTTCATCTCCCTGTGGTGGTTTTGCTTGTCGAACAACTGTTTCACCTGGTTCATACACCGACGCCTTGTCTTTAGGGTGCTACTCTGGATGGAACCTCCAACAAGTAGCTCTTTGATGATCACCTTTGTTGCAATGACTGCAATACATCTTCTTCCTCTAGATATTTTTAACATGTTTCTTCTTTTCCTGCTGTTGAGAGCGTCGTTCATGCCGCATCCTTTTGTGTGCTACCATTCTTTTCCAACACTTAGAAAATGTATGGTTATGTAATCCACAAAGGGTACATGTTTTTCCGATGCCTTGATTTACGTTCATCTCTAACAATATGTTATAATCGAAATGAACATTCGAATATCGAGGTTGGTTATACCTTTCCTTGCTGTCTCTGGTGTCGTTATGGTGGTAAGAGCTTGCCTTAGCTCTCTCCCTGCAATGGCCACTGCCATGGGATGATGGTGACGTGTTCCTGTCATTCTCTTTCCTCGATGATTTCGACAATGTATCAGAAGAATCTGACACCTTCGAGCATTCTCGTTCGGTGTATCCTAAGCCTGGAAATCGAGGTCTTTGCACAACCTCCAATGGTCGAGTTATGCCTTGGTTATTAATACCAAGTTATTTTTCCTCCTTGCACCTCATCCTGGTAAGGAGCCTCATGTTTTTCCCTGTAATTGGTATCTCCACATCTCCAACAGAAATCATACTATGTGAAAATGAAACTGAAAGGAAATCAACATCTTTTACCTCCTCTGTCGATTTGGAAAGAACTGATGAGGGTTTCTCATCATCTGTTGTTGGTGGTTCGCTTGCTGTCGTGGCACATTCCCCAACTTCCTTCCTAACATACCCAAGTCCCGCCTGATGGGGAATTCTTCTACTTTAATGGGGTTGACAATGCCTTGGCCATTAATGCCCAAGCCTTTTCCTTCATACCCCATTCTCTTCAGTAGTTTGGAGCCAATTCCTATGGTATGATTTTCAAAAACAGCGAAATCATCATCAGGAAACATACATAAATCGGAGAACTACTTTTTACCTCACATGGGTCATGCTGCAGCTTTTCCAAGGCCTCACCATTAGCTTGCAGTTGTTGTAGCAAACTCTATTTTTCCTCTTTCTCTTCATGTAGAAGCATCTTCAATTCAACATTCTCTGTTTGAAGATTATAGTTTTTGTGCTTTAGTTCTTCCAGGGCCTCTTCCGTGGCTCGCAACTGAAGCTGCAATCGCTCCCTTTCCTCTGTTTCTCTTTGTAGAGCTTCATACATTATTTCCACCCTTTGGGAAATTTTGAGCATGGTCTCATACATCACTTTTTCGTACTTTGTCGCTGCACATTCCATTGTTCATGCTTGAAATTCACATCCACGCAAAGACCGCTCTGATACCAAACTTGATCCGAGTTTCTTCAACTCCTAGATTTAACCAAGATATTTTGCTTTTGTGATGTGATTAAAATTGCATTTAAAATAGCATAATTGAACATATATGCATGCTGTAAAGAAGAAGGAACATGACAATAATCAGCAACATAAAACACAAGACGTTGATAACGGAGTTCGTCCAGGAGGGACTACGTCTCTGGGCCCCAGTGTCAAGATGGTATAGGCTGCTGCATTAAGTGTTGTCAATTGTGATGATGTACATAGGAGGTGATGTCACTATCATACAAGGAAAATTCCCTCATGCAGGAGTGGCTCCAAGAGATGTTCCTCTCATTCAAAAAAGACTCTTATCAGTATGACATAAACTCATGCATGATGATAATGAGCATCCCGCCAACATGGCATAAAAGGGATCTCAATGCAAACATACATGGCAACACATGAGTATCTCATCAGCATAACGACAAAGGGATCTCAAACAAAACATGACGAATCATGACAACAAGTCATTCCACAAATGATTCTGCGTCATATCAAGTGGGAATCATGAAACAAGTAAGAAACAAGATCCCACATCAAACATCAAATAGGGATCTATGCAGCACAATGCATCTCATAGAAAAAAGAAGTACATGAACGCACTGCATATACCTCACATTCTGGGGCCATCTGAAGAAAAGGATGTCAAATTGCTAAAGCTGACCATACCATCAATTTCGCGCCGTCAAATCTCATGGAAATGGTTGCTCGAACATGAATGATGACACCTGCACTCCACTTTGAAAAGTAGCCGAAAAATGGAATGATCATAATGGAAAATATGATTGCACCATCAGATTTGTGGCGTCAAATAGTGTAAATTCGACTGTCAAATTTATGAATTATGATAAAGTGGAAATCTTGGGCTTAAGGAATCTTTTAGATTTCCCTAGATTCTGTAAAGATTCCCTCCTCCGAGTCATCTTAAGATCTATTGCTCACATCAAAATTTTGACTACACCATCAGGTTCGTGTCACTGAGAGGTGTAAGATCGACATACAATTTGCCCAATTTGGACACTGGCAAAATTTCACCCTCCTGAGAATTTCGCTCATTCATGGTTCCACCTGTGTTATTCCCAAGTTCATGGTTCCACGTGCAATTTTTTTTTAAAAATGTGTCTCGATTTTCGTGTTGCGTTCTGCATTGTCCATGCTGAGCGCACTAAGAAAATGAGGGTTTATATGAATGAACGGGTGGACTTTCCAAAGATGTTGATTGGCGCATTGATGAAAAAAAGTAATCATTGAGGAGGGGTCGTGGGATCAAATCCCTCCCCTCCATTTTTTATTAGACAATGGTCTAACTAACTAAAACAGGGGCGTATTGCAAAAAATATGGCGCGTTGTTTTGTTGTTTGGATAGGGTCGTTGCATATTAAATGAGGTTGGTGGTTGTATTAAAGTTTTGGGCGTGTGTGTGAGGGTGCCCGGGAGGTGGGCCAACGACACCGGCTGGGCGGGTTCGAGCCCCGCCACCCTCGGTTCAACACTTGGCAAGTGGCAGTGGTTGGGGTGTGGGTCGGTTACACTGGAGGTGGCCCGCCTACCTCACACATAACATAATGTTTTAATTAACATGTGGTTGGAGTGTTGGAGGGTCAGCGAGGTAATGGCCGCCGACCCATTGATTTGGTTTATGCGTAAAGTTTGGGGGTCCGGCGGGGTCATGGCCGTCGGCCCATTTAAAGATACATTTTGTTGTATAATGTAAAGTTAGGTCCGATGGGGGTGGTGGGGGTCATGGCCCGCCACCCAAATTAATATTTTCTTGTTTTTTATAATAACAACCACATTTTTCTGAATTTGTCTAATATAGGGGATATTAGACAGATTAACGATTCCACAAATTCGCTTGCTTTTGGAAGCTAGGTTTCATGCCTCGGGGTTGGTCAAATTGTAGGACACTTAAACCTAGCCCACAACCCAACTTTGACCAAAACTTTGACTGACTCTTTTTCCCTCATACGAGCTCAGATTTGAATGGCGTTCGCACCGTTGGAATCAGGGTGACGAACACTTTGATTTGGTGTTGATTTGTGAAAAATCTAGCCACTTTTAATTTTGCCCTTCTGAGTCCTCTGGGACTTTTGCCTGTGTCCGAAGCCACCTAGATCAGTGTTGTAGCACCGGTGCAGCACTAGTAAACACCTTCCTTGCTAAGAGTGAGTGTTAGTTTTCGTAGCATCAAATGGTGTTCTAGTCTCAAACCTTGTGGAGAAGCTAAAACACATGAGTTCTCCAAAACCGAGAAATCGTTTCTAGAAATTCCACCTAGAGATAGCTCAATTAAATTAATTGACCATTATTTAATGTTTTCCTTAGTCTAACTTAGGAAAATTGGTTAATTAATAGTAATTAATTGAGAAAGGTGAGAATTATCTATAAACTCACATGGATTGACTAGATATGATCTCAACCATCGATTAAGCTTTAACTGTGGTTGTTGAAGTCTCCACTGAAGACTATAAGAAGAGGTCGATGGATAGATGGAGAACACACTAGTGCAGATGCTTAGTGGTTAAGGTAGTTTTATTTCCCAGTGGCAGGTGATTCAGCTGTGAGAGAGCGAGCTAGTGATTGAGTAGCAGGTGGTAGAGGGGCAACACCGAGATTTTCCGGAAGAGTTTCCAATTCCATAAAAGTCAGAAGAGGATGCCAACATTATTCTTTAGGAGGTTGCATAGGGGCTGCACAGTAGCCTCAAGAGGTAGTTCGATTCAATAGGTAAGATGTCATCTTTAGAGGCAGATTCCAGCTAGTGCATGTAGGCCTACATAGAGGTAGCACAAAGCAGCCTACACAATGGTTTGGAGAGCCAATTGTTGAGGCTTAGTTTGTTGTGAGATTGTTTGAGGAGTGTAAATTCCCTCGGATATTTTTCCCGTATTTCTCTCAGTCAGAAATGATAGTTTGGCGCCTATTTTAATGTACTCAAATTTTCTTTTGCTACATAATAATAAAACCCTCAACTGTTGCACCAATTTTCTCACATTGGGTTTTTCGGGGACAATTGTCCAAGAATAATTGTGTCATTTTTATGTGTGTGCTAGCATTTTTCAGCTCTTATTTTTGCTTCCACAATATTTTTTATGGTGAAGAAATTGGAGTGTGAATTATCTGTTATTTGTCATAGAAAATAATCTGCTTAATAATTAACCAGTAGAAGAATAATTTCCAGTTGTTACATTTCAAGGAATTTTCACAGTAGACAGATGGTGAGATCTTATTTGGTCAAGGGAGATATTGCATTGAGATCCTGAGGAGATTTGGGATGGAGGATTGCAAAGCCATGTCTACTCCCATGATCACGAATTGGAGGAAGATAGATACATTTAGGGAGAAGGATGTGGACCCCACCTTATACAGGCAATTGATAGGCTCTTTTGTGTATCTAGTCAATACCAAGCCACACATATCCTATGCAGTTAAATCTCTCAATCAGTTCATGGTGGAGCGAAAGAGAGCACATTGGACAACAGCAAAATATGTGCTGAGGTATTTGCATGGCACAGTCGAGTATGGGATCATATATGCTTGCGATGATGGTGTCATATTGGTGGGATATACTAATGCAGACTAGGCAGGGAACACAATAGATCATAAGAGAACTTCAGGGTGCTACTTCACATGGGATTAGGAGTTGTCTCTTGGTACAACAGGAAGCAAGAGTCCATGGCACTGATTTCAACCTAGGAAAAGTACATAACATCGAGCATGGAAACATGTGAAGCCATATGGCTTTGGACGTTGATGGTAGCCTTGTTTGGTCAGAGGATAGAGACGATGGTGATACACTGTGATAATCAGAGTTCAATTAGGTTGTCATAGAATCTGGTGTTTCACGACAGATCCAAGCATATAGACATCAGGGACCACTTCATCAGGGATTTTGTGCAACAAAAGATAGTCTAGCTACAGTATATACCTACAGATCAACAGGTAGCAGATATTCTAACGGAGGCTTTGGGGAAGGCGAGGTTCATCTTCTTCAGAGGCAAGTTGGGTGCTATGCAAAGCACATCCCTCGGTAAGAGGGACTGTTAGTTTGTGTAGGTCGGATAGTTGTTCTAGTCTCAGATTGTGTTTATGAGGCTAAGGAACACATTCTCTCCAATAGCCAGAATTGGTTTCATGAGAGAAGACCTTAATTAGATTTAATTAAGCAATTAATTAATTTTCCTAACTTAGGGAAACAACTTAATTAATTAGTATTAATTGGGGTAAATCGATTTTCCTGTAGATACTTCCATAAAAGTCATGAGACAAAGTCAAAATGATCTTAGCCATCGATTGTGATTAGATCATGACCGTTGATTTGTTAATGAGAGATTATAAGAGGAAATCGAAGGACATTTGGAAACATATTGAACACACAAAGACATGGAATTGTAGTAATAGCAAGGGTGCAAAGGCAGCGCAAGGACATCAATAGGAAAGGCTTCAACAAAGATTTTCGGAGAGATTCTTCATAGTGATTTCCGAGGAGAGTTGGAGATCAAATTTTCTGCAAAGGGAGGGCAATTTTTCTGTTGGGTTGTGTTATATTCTTTCCATGACTAGCCCACGTAGTTAACCGAGGATTTAGAAGGGGGGCAGAGCCCCCCCTTCGTTGCGCCGATTGCGTAGTGGGGGGAGTCATAGGGGATTTGAGGGGTGTAAGTAACCCCACTCTAAAATTTTGTTTTTGGACCCTATATTAGGTTGGGTGGACCTACCTATGGTTTTATACATGATTTTTCGCACATGGTTTTGGACGCGATGGTTTTCGGTCCATGGTTTTGGCGCGATGGTTTTCGGTCCATGGTATTGGATGTTATGGCATGTATAAATATGTATTGTAACATTGAAAGGAACATAATGAAAAATCAAGCTGGTAGTCCCGGTTTTGGGATCCAGGGGAAAATCTCTGTGTATGTGTGTTTTATGTATTATGCTCTCGCATTGTTTATTTTCTGTGTTTTAGAATTCGTATGCAGGTAATTTCTGTACGAGATTAAAGCCTACAATTGGTATCAAAGTAGATGGCGAGCAGTGGAAAAATAGAGATCGAGAAATTTAATGGTCAGAGTTTTGAGTTGTGGAAACTCAAGAAGGAGGATTTGTTGGTGGATAAAGATTAGTGGATCACGATAGATCCAGGTACTAAACCAACAGTAGTGTCCGATGAAGAATGGAAGAAGTTGGATCGGAAGGCAAAGAGCACAATACGATTGTGTGTCTCAGATTCAGTATTGTTGAATGTATCAGGGGAAGCCATGGTGAAGGCTTTGTGGGACAAGTCAGGGACTTTGTACCAATATAAGTCTCTAGTGAATAAATTGTTCCTGTGGAAAAATATGTATAACCTAAGGAAGAAAGATGGAGAATCGGTGACAGAGCATTTGAATGCATTTAATACCATGGTAAGTCAGTTATTGTCTGTTGATATTAAAATTTCAGATGAAGATAAGTGCATCAGTTTGTTGTGTTCTCTACCAGATTCGTGGGATAGTCTAGTTATTGCAATAGGTAGCAATGCAACTGCCTTGCAGTTTGATGAAATAGTCTCATCCTTGCTGACGAGGAGATGAAACGGAAAAATATGGATAGCTAGAATAGTGATGCCTTGTTTGTACGAGAATGGTCCCAGAACAGAAACAAAAATAAGTTATCGAGTGGGGGATCTAAATCTAGAGGGAGATCTAAATCTCCAGGAAACCCTGTAAGGTGGTGTACTGGAAATGTGGAAAAGAAGGGCACTACAAAAGGGACTATAAATCTAAAGCTCCTGATAAAGGAAAGGGATCTGATGATGCTCCTTCTGCAGAGGCGAAAACCACCTCAGATGAAGGTGGGGATGTGTACTTGGCTTCTTCAAGTACACATGTAGATCATGAGGCATGGTTGATTGACTCAGGTGCATCCTTTCACTTCACTCCCCATAGAGAGTGGTTTTGCGAGTATGAGAAATATTATGGTAGTGATGTCTTATTGGGGGATGACAATAAGGCTAGAATTGTTGGTCGCGGAAAATTAAAGTTGAAGTTGCAAGGTGGAAGGGTTAGAACACTTCCAAGTGTTCTGAATTGATCTAGGTCCGGGTGTGAAGAAGGACCCTTCCAAGACCTTTTACTTTCGTGATGTGTTAATTTGCATCTTAAAAGAACATTAATGAATACATCTACATGCTATAAAGAAGAGGAACAAGACAATCATCAACACATGAAAACATAAGTCGTTGATAACGGAGTTCGTCAGGAGGGACTACGTCTCCAGGCCCCGATGTCAAGATGGTGTAGGCCGTTGCATTAGGTGTTGTCAATAATGGTGATGTACACAGAGATGATGTCTCAATCATACAAGGAAAAATTCCTTCACGCAGGAGTGGCTCTAAGAGATATTCCATTACTAAAATTCTCAATCAAAAGACTCCTATCAGTATGACCCAAAAACATGCATGGTGAGCATCCCGCCAACATGGCACAAAAGGGATCTCAATGAAAAACACATGCATGACGACAACAAGAGTATCCCAGCAACATATAACAAGGAATCTCAAAGCATAACATGATGGGTTATGACAACAAGTACATCACATAGAAGATTCTGCATCAAATCAAGCAAAGAATCATGACAACATGTAATAAACAAGACCCTGTATCAACATCAATCAAGGATCTGTGCAACATAATGCATAAAGAAGAAGTACATGAACACATCATATACCTCACAACCAAGGGCCATCTAAAGAAGTGGATGTCACACTACTAAAGTTGCTCAGACCATCGATCTCAAGGCATCGATCGTATGAAGATGGCTGCTCGCACAAGAATGTGGACATCTACACTGGCACTTAGAAAAGTGGCTAGAATAAGAAATGGGAGAATAAGAAATCTGAAGACACCATTAGATTTGTGGAGTCGAGTAGTGCTGAATCGACTGCCCAAAATCCGAATTCTGAGAAGTTAAGAATTTTGGGCTCAAGGAATCTTTTAGATTCCCATGGGATTCCTCAGATTATGCTCCATGGATGGACTAGAAATCTGCAACTCAGATGGCGAATCTGATCTCGCCATTGCAATCCATGTGGAAAACCATGAAAAACAAGTATAAACTTGACTGTATTCTGACATATCAAAATTTTACCTCCTTGGGAAAATTTCAAGGCTCATAGTTCCACTCCCTATTTTTGTTGAAATCATGGTTCCACCTGCATTCTGGAAACGACCGAAAAATACAAAACTTTGATGGAGAAACGAACACCATCGTTGCGCTCGTGGCGACGAGAGGTGTAGAATCCATATAAAATTTGTCAATTTCTGACAAAGTAAAAATTTTGCCCTCCTGCAAAATTCATGGCTCCTACATTAAAATATTCATTAACTGCCTCGAAATCCGTACCCGCCTTCCGCCTCCTCAAAATCTGTGCATGGTAAAAATTACTAAGTTTATATAAGAAAATCTTGGGCAGATTTATCAATGTGAGCATTTGGTGCATTGGTTAAATATATGAATTGGTTGAGGAGGGTCGGGGGATCAAATCCCGCCCTCTCCATATATAACC
Organism: Pinus taeda; assembly: GCA_000404065.3. Classification (NCBI taxonomy): domain Eukaryota; kingdom Viridiplantae; phylum Streptophyta; class Pinopsida; order Pinales; family Pinaceae; genus Pinus; species Pinus taeda. Next base: position 9,223 of record APFE031148699.1, on the reverse strand, counting down.
TTTTATGAACCGCAATGATGTATTAATGGGGGTCGGGTCCGCATTGGGCGGCTAGCCGCTAATCCTCCCGCATTATCAGCACATTAAATATCCGCGATTGGCCTGATCGGCACCTATTAAATCGGCGATCGGCATCCAAATTCGGCGATCAACATCCTAATTCGGCGATCGACGTATTTCAGGGTGTCAATGCCTTCAAAATCAGTGATCGGCGCTATCGGCGTATGTATCGACGCTTTATATGGTGGTTGTGCCAATATATATATCGGCGATATATTATGGGCCGGGGCGATAAGGTGTGGGCCGGGTCTACCGCCAGTGGCCCGCCCACCCCGATATACCATGTTTTAAATATATAGCATATGTGCGATGGTTATGGAGAAGGGTTTGGCGGGGGTTATGGCCGCTGATCCCAAAACCATATATTGATGCGATTTGCGATTAGGCCGGCGGGGGTTATGGCCATCGGCCTTAAATACATGTTTAATAATATGCGGGTGGGGTGATTAAGTCGGCGGCGAGTTATGGCCCGTCGACCTTATAATAAAAATTTGTTATGTTATATTTGATTTTTATGAAGAGGGGTGATTTTAAAATTTCAAGAAAATAAGGGTCAATGGGAAAATTAACGAGGCAACGATTTCGACCGATTTCGGGAGCTAGGTTTATGCCTCGGGGTCGGTCAAATTGCAGGACACTTAAACTTGGCCCACAGCCCAACTTTAACCAAACTTTGACTGGCTCATTCTCCCTCATACGAGCTCGATTTGATGAACCGTTCGCACCTCCACAATTAGGATGACAAGATCTACGCTTTGGTCCTAATTCGAACATAACCCAAACACTTTGATTTTTGAGCCCTCTTTGTCCTGTGTGTTTTTCTAGAGCCACTTGGACCAATCCTCCCCATTGAGGAGCTTTTGGTCCTCCAAAAGCATGAAAAATAATCTGCAACTTTCTCTGTATCCTATTTGCATCACAAGGGTCCTGGAAAAGTCTCGCTTCCATCTCCTTCACCTTTGTTCTTCAAAGCCTTAAGCGACGAGCCGACACTTGCTACCTCTGCGACCTATAGTACATTGTTTCGCAAATTACATGCTTGATTGACATAATCAACTAATGACCCAAACGTTTCACACTTGCCACGACTTTATAACACATACTCGGTGGTCAAGTTTACGTCAAGATGGACGCAATACCCCAGCTATGACAACAAGGCCAACATCTCATTGTTGCTTCAAAAAGTGATGGAAAACTCATCATCACTACAACACATGACTTACGTACATAAGGCCAAACACTATTGTTTTGACAAGTGATGGAAACATAACATCACTTTCAGAGTGTAAAATACAACTCAAAACATGACCAAACATCATTGTTGCTAACCAAGTGATGGAAACACATCATAACTTTTACATTTTAAAATGCAACAAATGATTTACAAAAGAATGACCATGAAACGACAACATTTCTAGAAACCATTTTTCAATTATCACGGTGAATGGGTCGCCTCCTTGTGGCAATTTTGCTTGTTGAACAACTGCTCTTCCTAGTTCACGCACCGATGCTTTGTCTTTAAGGTGTTGCTCTAGATGGAGCCTCCAACGAGTGGTTCTTTGATGGCCATTTCTGTCGCAATGACTACAGTAAGTTTTCTTCCTCCATATCTGCTTAACCTATTTCCTTTCATGTTGTTCAGAGGGTCTTTCACGCCTCATAAGTGTTGCCATTCTTTTCCAACACTTATAAAAAGTATCGTTAGGTAAACCACAAAAGGTACATGTTTTTCAATGCTTTGATCTTCGTTCATTATTAACAACATGATCATAATCAAAATGAACATTCAAAGATTGAAAATGGTTATACCTTCCCTTGCTGTCTCTGATGTCAGTATGGCAATGAGAGCTTGCCTCATCTCTCTCCCTCCAATGGGCACTGTCGTGGGATGATGGGGATGTTTTCCCCTCATTTTCTTTCCTTGCCAATTTCTTCGATGTCTCGGATGACCTTGACACCTTCAAGCACTCTCCTTTAATGTATCTCGAGCCTACAAATGGATGTTTGTGCACAACCTCGCAAGGTTGAGTTATGCCTTGGTTATTAACACCAAGTTCTTCTTTCTCCTCGTGCCTCATCCTTGTAAGGAGCCTCATGTTCGTCCCTGAAATTGGAATCTCCAAATCTCCAACAGACATCATACTATGAGAAGATGAAACCGAAAGGAAATCAACATCTTTCACCTCCTCTTTGGTTTTGGAAATATTTGATGAGGGTTTCTCATCATTCGTTGTTGGTGGTTCACTAACTATCTCAACGCATTTCCCAACTTCCTTTCTGACATACCCAAGTCCTGCCTGACGGGGTAATTCTTCTACTTTGATGTGGTTGACAATGCCTTGGCCATTAACGCCCAAGCCTTTTCCCTCATACCCCATTCTCGTCAGTAGTTTGGAGCCAATTCCTGTGGTAGGATTTTCAAAAACAGCGAAATCATTATCAGGAAACATACATGAAGATGGAGAACTACTTTTTACCTCACATGGGTCCTGCTGCAACTGTTCCATGGCCTCGTCCTTAGCTTGTAGCTATTGTAGCAAACTTTGTTTTTCCTCTCTCTTCATGTAGACGCATCTTCAATTCATCATTCTTTGTTTGAAGATTATGTTTGTTTTGCTTTAGTTCTTTCATGGCCTCTTTTGTGGCTTGCAACTGAAGCTGCAACTGCTCCTTTTCCTCTGTCTCTTTCTCTAGAGTTTCATACACGATTTCCACTCTCTTGGAAATGTTGACCATGGTCTCGTACATCGCTCTTTCATCCTCTATCATTGTTCACACTGCAATTCACATCAACGCAAAGACTGCGCTGATACCACTTGATCCAGGTCAAGGTGTGAAGGACCCTTCCAAGACCTTTTACTTTCATGATGTGTTAAATTGCATTTTAAAAAAACATTAATAAATACATCTACATTCTGTAAAGAAGAGGAACAAGACAATCATCAACACATGAAAACATAAGCCATTGATAACGAAGTTCGTCTAGGAGGGACTACGTCTCCGAGCCTCGGTGTCAAGATGGTGTAGGCCATTGCATTAAGTGTTGTCAATAATGGTGATGTACACAGAGATGATGTCTCGATCATACAAGGAAAAATGCCCTCACGCGGGAGTGGCTCTAAGAGATATTCCACTACTGGGATTCTCAATCAAAAGACTCCTATCAGTATGACCCAAAAATATGCATGGTGAGCATCCCGCCAACATGGCACAAAAGGGATCTCAATGAAAAACACATGCATGGCGACAACAAGAATATCCCAGCAACCTACAACAAGGGATCTCAAAGCATAACATGATGGATTATGACAACAAGTACATCACATAGAATATTCTACATCAAATCAAGCAAGGAATCATGACAACATGTAATAAACAAGATCTTGTATCGACATTAATCAAGGATCTGTGCAACATAATGCATAAAGAAGAAGTACATGAACACATCATATACCTCACAACCAAGGGCCATTTGAAGAAGTGGATGTCACACTGCTGAAGCTACTCGGACCATCAATCTCAAGGCATCGATCGTATGAAGATCGTTGCTCGCACAAGAATGTGGACATCTACAAGAGCACTTAGAAAAGTGGCTAGAAGAAGAAATGAAAGAATAAGAAATCTGAAGACACCATCAGATTTGTGGCGTCGAGTAGTGTTGAATCGACTGTCCAAAATCCAAATTCTGAGAAGTTGAGAATTATGGGCTCAAGGAATCTTTTAGATTCCCTTGGGATTCCTCAAAGATTCTATGCCATGGATGGACTGGAAATCTGAAACTCAAATGGCGAATCTAATCTCCCCATTGCGATCCTTGTGGAAAACCATGAAAAACAAGTATAAACTTGACTATATTCCGACATATCAAAATTTTACCTCCTTGGGAAAATTTCAAGGCTCATGGTTCCGCTCCCTGTTTTTGCTGAAATCATGGTTCCACGTGCATTCTGGAAATGACCAAAAAATATAGAACTTTGATGGAGAAACGGACAACACCGTTGCGCTTGTGGCAACGAGAAGTGTAGAATCCATATAAAATTTGTCAATTTTTGACAAAGTGAAAATTTTGCCCTCCTGCAAAATTCATGGTTCCTGCATGAAAATATTAATTAATTGCCTCGAAATCCGTACCCGCCTTCCACCTCCTCAAACTCTGTGCATGGTAAAAATCACTGAGTTTATATAAGAAAATCCTGGGCAGATTTATCAATGTGAGCATTTGGTGCATTGGTTAAATATATGAATTGGTTGAGGAGGGTCGGGGGATCAAATCTCGCCCTCTCCATATATAACCTTTTGTGAACCGCAATGATGTATTAATGGGGGTCGGGTCCGCATTGGGCGGCCCGCCCCTAATCCTCCCGCATTATCAGCGCATTAAATATCGGCGATCGGTGTATTTCGAAGTGTCGGCACCTTCAAAATCAACGATCGGTGTATGGTATCGGCGAACTATCATCGGATAACTCAGCGATATATATCAACGATATAAAATTGGCAATCGGCGCGCGCTGTCGGCGTATGTATCGACGCTTTATATAGTGGTTGCACCGAGATATATATCGGCGATATATTATGGGTCGGGGCAATAGGGTGTGGGTCGGGTCCACCGCCGGTGGCCTGCCCACCTCGATATACCATGTTTTAAATATATAGCATATATGCGATGGTTGTGGAGAGGGGTTCGGCTAGGGTTATGGCTGTCGATCTTGAAACCATATATTGATGCGATTTGCGATTAGGCCAGTGGCGGTTATGGCCGTCGACCTTAAAATACATATTTAATAATTTGTGGGTAGGGGCGATTAGGCCGGCGGGGAGTTATGGCCCATTGGCCTTATAATAACAATTTGTTATGTTATATTTGATTTTTATAAAGGGGTGATTTTAAAATTTTAAGAAAATAAGGGTCATTGGGCAAATTAACGAGGCAACAATTTCGACCGATTTCGAGAGCTAGGTTTATGCCTCGGGGTTGGTCAAATTGCAGGACACTCAAGCCTGGACCACAACCTAACTTTGACCAAAGTCTGACTGGCTCGTTCTCCCTCATATGAGCTCGGTTTGACGAATCGTTCGCACCTCCACGATCAGGATGATGAGATCTACGCTCTGGTCCTAGTTCGAGCATAATCCAAACACTTTGATTTTTGAGCCCTCTTTGTCTTGTGTGTCTTTCTGGAGCCACCTAGATCATGCATATTCCTGCATTGGCCAGAAATCTGATTTTTGTAAGCAAGCTGGATGATGCAAGTGTAAAAACAGTGTTCGAGAAGGATATACCTGCAAGATGGTTCGGGGGGCACTGGTATTGATGCGGGGAGTTCGAATCGGAACTCTGTACAAGCTGCAAGGTAGCATTGTTGTTGATGGGTGCAACAGTTCTGTGGTTCCTGAAAGTGGAGCAGAAAATCTAGTGGTCTCTGGAGAGAAGACCGTGCTGTGGCATCAAAGGCTTGGACATATTGGAGAGAAGGGCCTTCGAATACTTCATGGTAAAGGTACAGTAGAAGGTATGAGTAATAATTCTCTGGATTTTGATTTCTGTGAAAATTGTGTATATGGGAAGCAGAACCGGGTGAGTTTCCCCTCGTGGTAAGAGGGCGAAACAGATATTAGAGCTTGTACACAGTGATGTATTTTGGACCTGTGAAGGTTCCATCACTAGGTAAGTCTATGTACTATGTATCATTTATAGATAACTTCTCAAGGAATACATGGATATATTTCCTTAAGAAGAAATCTGAAGCCTTTGACATGTTTAAAGAATTTAAGGCTCTGGTGGAAAACCAGACAGAAAAGAAAAAGGTGCTGAGGACAGATAATGGTGGAGCGTTTTGCAGTAAGGAATTTGAAGAATTTTGTAAGAAGTGTGGTATAGCACGACAGAAAATTACTCCATAAACACCTCAGCAAAATGGAGTTGCAAAAAGAATGAACAAGACGTTGATGGAAAGGGCAAGAAGCATGCTCAGTGGTTCCAGGTTAGGACAGGAATTCTGGGCAGAGGCGGTGGAGACAGCATGTTACCTGGTCAATAGATCACCTTCATCAACATTGGAGGATAAGACTCTACAAGAGGTATGGACTAGTAAGAAACCCTCTCTTTCACATCTGAGGGTATTTGAATGTGATGCATATGTACATGTTCCAAAGGAGAAACGAACCAAGTTGGAATAGTAAATCTGAAAAGTGATCTTTATTGGGTATAAGGATGGTTTAAAGGGTTATAAGCTTGGAACCCAGTAACAAAGAAGGTTGTGTACAGCCAAGATGTGGTGTTCAGAGAGGTGAAAGATGTTATTAAACATGAAGTCCAACCAAAGGAACCTGAGAAGATAGAGTTTGAGCTAAAGGAGGAAGAATTAGACTCTACAACAGAGGAGGAGTCAGAAAATGAAGAGCCACAAATTTCAGATGTGAGAAGATCAGTTCGAGAAAGAAGGCAACGAAAAAGGTATAGTCCATCTGCTTTCTGTTCAAATTTTTCTTTATCTATTATTGATGATAATCCCAGAACTGTGAAGGGAGCAGTAGATTTAGAGGATGGAAAACTCTGGAAAGAGGCCATGGTTGATGAAAGGGCATCTTTGCACAAAAATGAGGCTTTGGATCTGGTGGAGTTGCCGACTGGAAGGAAACTCATTGGCAGCAAATGGGTGTTCAAGAAGAAGATAAATGCAGAAGGAAAGGTGGAGAAATACAAAGCTCGGTTGGTAGCGAAAGGTTATTCCTAAGTGCCGGCAATTGATTTTCGTGATATTTTTTTTCTTGTTGCCAAGGTAACTTCTATTAGATTACTTTTATCTGTTGCTGCTGATTTTGATTTTGAGGTAGAACAGATGGATGTGAAGACAACATTTCTTCACGGGGATCTGGAAGAGGAGATC
>APFE031148653.1:0-10474 GCA_000404065.3 Pinus taeda | reverse complement strand
TTCTCGATCCTCTTCTTCGTCCTCTTCATACTCTATGTAAAATAATTTCTTCTCAGCACACGTATGACCTTTAGTGCATTTGCTATCACAACTGTAACAAAGCCCTTTTTCTCTTTTTTCTTCCAATTGTTGTGGTGTAACTTTTGTAGGTTGTGGAAGGCTAGGAGAAACAACACTTCCATATTTATAGTTGTGATGGGTAGACTTCCTTGTTGCCATAATTTTACTCTCCACCATGTAATAAATCCATTTTACTCTTTCCAATTGTTGTGGTGTTGCTCTAAAGAAGGTGTTACTATTTGTATCCTCATAATGTGCTATCATTTCCTCCATGAAAATTGACCACGTAACAAGTTTTTTACGAGAACAAAGCCCTTTATACCATAAAAATTGATCTGGTTCTAAAGACGAAGATACAATACATACCTTTTGTAACAATGGTACACCATGTAGATAAAAATATTGCTCCATCTGAAGTATCCAATTTACCGGATCCTTGCCATCAAACTTCCTCATCTTTCTTTTTCTTGATTTTAGGAGCTCGATCTTGAAACGACTATAAGTATGTAATTTAGGATCTTTAAGTTCTGAAATTGCAACTTGCAGTAGCCCTTTGTGTCCTCTTTCCAATGCCAATAGTTTGATCCGAATTGGATTCTCCAACGAAGAGTTATTCCAAATCGCCCATAGTGACCTGATTATATAGTTCAATAGAGAGAACTTGTACAACGTGCCATGTGTCCCTATTTCGACCGTTGGATCTGAAAAATATATACAGGAAACCACAGTCCGTCCTCTTTCTATACCTTCTTATGAAATTTCAATCCGATGCTCAGAGAGAAAGTTATGATGATTTTACCCAGGTCACCTGTTTGGAATGTAATTCAAGAGTCTATAGAAAGACCAAATTCCTTAGATCATATCTCTGCAAATATAACACAAAAAGCTCTGAAATTCGGACCCAAGGTTCAGTTCGATTTATTCTCAAATGTTTTTTTTTTTTGCTTCTGAAATGTCGCAGAAAAAAGTTATAATGAAAATGCCACGATGACCTATTTGGAGCAGTGAAACCCTAGAATTCAAAGCTCTAATACCAAATGTTATGAAACCAACTCACAAAAAGATAGAAAAGATAGATGAACGCCTTAGAATTTAGCCTCTTCAAGGGGGAACCTCCTTTACATTACATAAATGAACAATTCTTTGATCATACAAATGAAAAGACCTACTTTTTATATATAGGAGTCTAAGGGGTCATAATATAATCAGAGCCGACATAACAATAATAATGTAAGGGCATGATAATAAGAATAGTGAGCTTCAATGGGGCACGGCATGATAATAACAATAGTGAGCCTCTATGGGGCACAATAGTAACAATATGGCCACTACATGGATACGTCAATATAATAATGGGGTTGTACTGATAACAATAAGGGGCTACACTAGTAGTATAGGGGCCTAACAACGTGCCAGAGTGGGAAGAGTTATTCGACGTGCAGTGGAAGTGAATGGGATACTAGAGTAGGCTGAAATTGCAGAGTAGAAGGGAGGTGAAGCAAACAAGTCTACGAGTAAGCATCGACTCTCGGGTATGTAGACTCGTTGTGGCCTCGTTTAATTCATACGTTCTGGTCAAGTTCTAGGGGAAATTCCATGAGGTGGTGGGAGAGTTGCTGAGGAGGAGGGAGAGGAAAGAGGCCACTTCAACGAGGCTTAACTGAGCCAAGGAGGAACCAGGGAAGGCAAGGGGGAGCTATGGCTCGGCTCTGCGCCGCTTTATTTTTCTTTCAAGCAAAATCTAGGGCTGTGGCATGATTGATATCGAGCGGAGCTTAGAAACACAATCTGACACGAATGACCAGCATGGAAGCATAGGGATTAATGGGCAAGCATCGCTTGGGCGATTGTGTATAGCTGAGAGAGGCAAGGGAGAGTCATAGGCTGGGGGTTGGGACGCTAAAATATTGGGAAATGGGTTGAGAAAACCTGAGAAAATGGCAATGCAGAACCATACGAGAGTAGTTAGGGATCCTCGGTGGCTTGAGAGGTAGAGAGGTGAGAAAAAAGTGGAAGGACATTGCTGGTAGAGGAAATGGTTTGTGGGTATGACAACACTAGAAATACTTGGTTTGAGATGTGTTTGAGAGCCAAGTCATGGCCAAATGGGGGTGACCAATTTCCGAACATTTGCAGGGGCAAGAGGCATGGAAATAAACCAGGGGAATCCTACTCGAACCCCACTTCCACTGGATGCCTGTGGGCACAGGGATACATTTTCCTCTTGGAGGCCAAGAATGGCAGTGAAGTATGGTTTTTGCAGTTGTGATGTGTTGATATGAATGATTTATTGCAATTAGCAATGTTGGAATGTATACAGGTTACAATTCAACAGGGTATGGGTATAGCAAGATGTGTTCGTAGCCATGACAACAAGGGCTAAGAACCTTGGGCAACCAAGCAACCAAACAGGGCGGACGACCGCAGGGGTTGTAAGCCCATCGAGCACTTCATAGCTGAGGCAACCACAAAATACAAGGAGGAAATAGACGAGGATATCTGAAAGCTGATAGACGATTGGGAAGACCAAGTAAAGAATGAACTGTAACCAGACGATGAAATAGAAGTTTGGAGATCAATGGTGCCTGACCTAAGGACTGTAAGAGGGCGAATTACACAATTAAAGCACACCCTATACCTATATTTCGTTATGAAAAGTCTTCTAGGCAAACAACTAGAGAAAATTTCCTTGGGGATGGAGGTTACAATGCAGGGCCTTCCCAACTACAAAAAAGACATGGAGAAGATCTTGTTCCAGCTGCATAAATAGGACATTAGGATGGACCAGATTGACCATCACATCCCTTGCATTGTGGAGCTCTTCGGAATGCCATAAGCAATTGTTGATGAACCTACCCTAGTAGCCTCAGACTCTGAGGAGCAGAATGTCAAGAAAGATTAGTCTTCTTATACTTAGTTTTTGTTTATGTGGATCACATTTAAATTTCCAGTTGTTTATGTTAGTTGTCATAGTTATACAGTTTGTGGTCATGAGACTGAAACTTACCTAGCCTTGCTAGAAAGACTGAATAAGTTATGTTTTTGGATGGCATACAATTCTGACCGATGGCCAATAGAGTTGGTTTCCCCTCGGGGCGAGTTGAGGCCACCAGGTAAAACTATGTGGTCTAAATTTGCCTTATATATATATAATAGAAATTAGATGGTCCTGCTAAGAATTTCAAAAATATATATATATTATAATAAACTAATATTACAAATTTGTATATATTATAATAACTATATTACAATATATATTATATATTATATATATTATTATTATTATATATATATTATATATATATATATTTTTAAACATAGTTTTAAATGTAAAGAAAATTATTAATCCACCTTCATAGACATGAGTTAGAAAAATAGAGAGAGTGAGAGAAAAATTGTTCACATAACAAAAACCACACTATGTCTTTTATTGATCTCAAGGGTTACATATTTATAGTATCTAGATCACTCACAACAACACATCTAGATAGCTATTACAACTCAAACATAGGAAACTCACTACGTCTAGATTGACACCTATGGACTCACAATGACAACTCACACATTACATGGAAACATTACTTCCAACACCCTCCCTTAATGCTTACATGTAGAAAATATAAAGAACCTACATTACAACAATAAATAAATCGTTGTCAGATTTGTCAAATATGGTCATCATCAACACCCACATCCACTCTGGAATCTCGAACACATCTCTCTTTCACCACCACATCCTTGAGTTGTCACTTGACCTCCATTTAAAATGTAATCACCTCTAACCATCATCAATAAAATTTGCATAATTAACGCTTCTCAACCTCCCAAGGTGCAACAGGTCAGTCTTGATACTAAACCATCCTATGGAATCGACACCATCTTTGAATCCACGACCCTCCGCAACATTCACTAGTTATCTATGATAGCATTCTCGGTACAAAATATCTTCAATAGACAATTCTTCAATTTGACCATATAAAACAACCTATAGTGATGCTCCTGGAGTGCAATGGGTCACACCAGCTTGACATTATTAAGAGCTACGTGTGACCAATACTGCTAGAGCACGATAGGTCACATTAGCCTCTTCAATAATTGGCCTATTCTTTGTGGTTCTGCATTTCTTCTTCCTCTTTTTTCCTTTTTTTATTACACACAACAAAATAATTTTACAACCAACACTAATAAAACCACCGCAATTCACAAGCTATTTTTCAATAAACTCTGCTATCGGAACCATTAAAGATCTACCTACCACATGGCTCATAAAATAGTCATATTGAATGCTCTATATGTGTGAATAGTTAAACACATTATAAGAATTCATGTCTAATTAAACAAATGAATCAAACCATTCGAATAAATGGCTTGACTTTAAAAAGAAAACTTTTTCCACGTGACCTTCATAAAAATAAACTTCTAAATTAATTAAGTCTTCAAGTGGCTCACGGCCCATATTTCTCTGAATGAGACTTCGGCCCTCACAATAACAATGGACAACTTCGGTTTGAGGGAGACGTGCTAGCTTTGCTCGAAGAAAACAAACTGAGAAAGTTGCTGGAAAATTCTTTAACCACTTTTGACACATATCACTGGCGAGTCTCTCTCCATCGAATGCCAACGCAAGGTTTCACACATCTACAGAATACAGCCAAATTGGATACGTTTTTCCCGTAGAATGGGATAGTTCTAATTTTTTAATATGCATGAATAAGATAGAGAGGTGTGGTGTTCGTGGATTACAAGGTTGTCTTTCTTTGCCCACTGATGGCAGAAAACAAAGGATTTTTTTACAAATAATGGCACACATAGTATACAAATCTTTCATGAAGCTTACTTCTTCTTCCCACATCGAATCATACTAAGAAATCAGAGCTTCAAATAGCTGGAAGCAAGAGGTAATACTGCGTCTTTTTCTGCCTAAATAAATCTTAATGACAGTGGGCCTCGTAATGTTGAGGTTGATATTAGTCAGACTCATTGATTTAGTCCATAGGAAAAAACATCCATTTGTTTTGAAAAGAACTAGCATACATCCAAATAGTATTGGAGGTAGTTAAGGTGGAGGAGATTTTGAAGAACCACGAGAGAATTTGATGTAGGAAGTAGGCAGGATATGACAGCGCTGGAAGCAGCTACAAATAACAAACATATATATAAATCTACATAGAGAATCACCAAAAAGAAAATTCACACACCAACTAATCTATGTACGAAAGCAAGGATGCTCAAGGTTTCCGAGCTTCGTGGCCCTCCCGAGATGGAGTCAAGTCAATACCTTCTTTGTACAAAGATAGAAAAATAGAGAGAGCGAGGCAAAAATTGTTCACACACTACAAAACACTACAAAACACACTGTCTTTTATTGATTTCAAGGGTTACATATTTAAAGTGTCTAGATCACTGACCATTACACAACTAAATAGTTATTAACACTCACACATAAGAAACTCACTACTTCTAGATTGACACCTAGGGACTCACCATCTCAGATGAAAGAGGCGATACTTCTAGATTGACACCTAGGGACTCACCATCTTAGATGAAAGAAGTGATTTCAACATCTCTTTAGCTATGGTTTATTCTAAAATGCATGTGGGTAAATATTTCTCAGTTTTGACAAATATGTAAATTTGAGTGGTTAATGGCTCGTGCTAATTGTAACTATGTTATTCCCGAGAATAATAGCTAATTAACTACTTTCATTTCACAAGTTATTTGTAAATATTTTGTTCGATCCTCCATAATGGTGTAAATTCAACTTAATTATCATTATAATTGTTTTTAATTCTGATATGATTTTTAAAGAACTTACCAAATGAACTCGTGTACAATGGTTATTTAAGCATATTATAGTTACAATATCCTACCAGGAAGAATAAAATTCTGGGTTTTTCCTAGATTCAACCTCTACCCAAGGGTATGTTCTATGTTCGATACAATTTGTCACAATCGGTATCCTAATCCATACTATCCAATTAAAAAAAACAGTTAATCCATGGCACCATAACATTAAAATTTTAATAGCAACCATATCAATTACATTTGACATTGGATTAAAGTTCAGACGCCATACGCCATATGTATATTAAAATACATTTACCTCCCTTGTGAGGTGACAGGTTTATATCGTAAGAAGGATTAATACCATATTGACATCATCAAATGGATTCGCCGATCATAAAAAATTCACGATACCTCTATACATGTGTCACCTTTTTGTAGTGATTTGTTGTATGTTTCCATCATTGCTAGGGTATAGTGTAAATGTTAACTAGTACATGCACTATTGGTCTCTGTCCGACAACTCGGCTCTACCATGTGAACTGTACTCCATGCAAGGTACCATATCATGAGCCACACACCTAAATTCCTGCAATCAATTCATCTGCTGGTGATCACATCAGACGGTGGAGGAAAGAGGGGTTGGTTTGGTAACCACCTACCCCTGCTTTGCCTTGGCACACTCATTCTTCTGTTCCCTTCTAGAGTTTCTGAAACGGTGCTCCACCTTTGTGATACTAGGGCTCTCCAGCTTGCAGCTTTGGCTTACAACAAGTAAATCACTCACATATTCTGATTACAAGATGACTGATATTCAAGTATTAGCAATGCTATGGTTTCTTCTTAACGGGGCATCCATGGAAACCTTCCAGATGGCTTGGGTGAGCACTCGTATCCATTATTCATGTAATCGGCAACAATTCCTTTAACGCTGACACGACCACTATTAATATATGAGTTTCGATGTTCTTTGCAGGCAGCTGCAGCCTCCAATTCGAGGTAGCTTCTTCATCCTATAGTTATTGTATATAAAATTAGTTTCTCTTTTATGGTTTCTCTGCGAAGGTTACTCTGTCTTGCTTACTAATTCCTCATTTTCTTTGAATATGTACGGTCTGAAATCCAGTTCCCATGGCTTTTAGTATCCCTCTCTCACTTGGTCTGGAAAAAAAAAATTCTCTTTGGTGCTTTTGCATACCTTACCAGGTGCTTGTCAGTCTATTTCTCCTTCATGTGATTTTTGCAACCAACCCCTGTTTTTCGTTTACTTTTAACTGTCTAAACCTAGTTGCCAATTCAACAGGTTTTGGGATCTTTGTGCAGAGGAATTCAATTTGGGTGTCTTCGGTTGTATGTTTCGTACAAGTTCATGGTATGATAAAGCAATTCTTCCACGTCTTGCAAGATTGTTTGGCCAACGCTACGCTTTTTTGTTTAATGATATTACTTGGCTGTAAATGAATGGTTTCATGCAATTTTGATACCAAGGGTTTCATAACCCAGTTGACTGTTAATGGGTCCTTATATTGCCCAATAATGTCATTCCCCGACAAAATGTGATTCTAGGTTTTTCCTGGATTCAGCCTCTACCCAGGGGTATGTTCCTATGTTCTCTTAAATACTATATAGTCTTTTCATATATGCTCTGGTTACATGTATGGTCTCGCCTCTCTTCAAAGGTTGCAATTCTCTCGTCAACGACTCTGCAACTTAAATTTCTTCCTCCTCGTTAGCAGAGTCATATGGTTCCTTGTGTCAACAACTGTCCTCCTCCATTGATGGTGATGGTTCCCTAGATTTCCTTCTACTTACCGGCATACGTTTGAGTGGGAAGGGTTGTTAATCCCTTTCAGAGTTAGCCTTCTAGAGAGAGGAAATAACAGAATGGGTTAAGCCTTCCGGTGCTTTCTTCAGTCCGACTCTGTTGCAATTTGTTTGCTATACTGGTCTAAACCCTCGTCCGATGTACGCACGACTCAGAAACTCCTGAAGGCTTAAGCATTCCCATTTGTTTTGTTTGAATATAATACATCTTAGTTTCTTTGCCATGCTAGTTTATTTTAATGTTTGATGTTTACTTTGTATCTACTACTTTGTTTCTACTTCGTTTTGTTTACTCAAACTGACATTGGTCACTATAGTTGTTATTTACACTAATACATGTTAGTTTCTTTGACAGGTTAGTTTAATTTTTATGAATAAGAAATCATATTTTTTATCAGATTACTTCGTATTTATTACTTTGTTTTTCTCATTTTCACTAATTCATGTACAATTTTTATTTACAAGCAAATTGTACTTTGAATATCCTATCTATGGTTTTATGAACTTTTATAAGGTCTTTTCATTTTACTGTCAAGAGGTTCTATTGTCTTTCTTCCAGTTTTGTACATAAATATTGTACCAAACAAGAATGGTACTGGAACTATATCTATGTTGTTGATTTAGTCCACTAAGCTCAAAAACTAATCCTGGTCTCCTTACCTGCCATTAGGTAGACATTTTTTCTAGCCTAGTTAGTTATTTTCTTTGCCAGGTTACTTCAATGTTTAATGTTTATGAATAAGAAATCATCAAAAACCTATGTTTAATGTTTATGAATAAGAAATCATCAAAAACTAATAGGGGTCTCCTTACCTGCCATTAGTTAGGCATTTTTTCTGGCCTAGTTAGTTATTTTCTTTGCCATGTTACTTCAATGTTTAATGTTTATGAATAAAGAATCATCAAAAACTAATCCTGATCTCCTTACCTGCCATTAGTTAGACATTTTTTCTAGCCTAGTTAGTTATTTTCCTTGCCATGTTACTTTAATGTTTAATGTTTATGAATAAGAAATCATTTTATTTTTTTGGTATCATATTACTTTGTTTCTATCATTTTCATGAACTTTTTCTTTTACTGTAAAATATAACTATCATTGTTCTTTATACTAATTTGCTCGTCTCTAAATGGTAACCATATTACTAGCATAGTGAATGGGGTTCTTCTTTGTACTTTGTTCTGTTTCGTTTTGTTTTTCCATAGTTCTATTTGTCTCTAGAGTTTTTATTTACACATGTTATAGTTTCAATATCCTACTTATTGTTTTATGAACTCCTGTACAACCTTTTGATTTTACTGTCTTCGCTTCTAGTTTTCCACAAAAATATTATACCAAATAAACATGGTAGGGAAATTTTACTGTCTTTCTTCTCATTTTCTACAAAAATACTATCCCAAATAAGCATGGTATGGGAACTGTATATGAGGTGTAGATTTAGTCAAATGGGCTCAAAAAAAACTAATCCATGTCTATTTTCCTACCATTAGTTAGACATTCTTTCTCACCTAGTTATTTTGGGACTACTTCATAATTTTTCTGGTTCTGATCGTTTTGTTTGTACTATGTTTTGTTTGTTGCCACAAAAGCCCATAATTAAAGAATTACTATTTAACAGAAATTCATAATATTGTGTACTTTGTTTTGTTTGTCGCTACAAAAACCCATAATTAAAGAATTACCATCTAACAGAAATTTATAATATTTTCTCTTAACTCTCATAATTAAAGAATTACTATTTAACAGAAATTCATAATATTGTGTACTTTGTTTTGTTTGTCGCTACAAAAACCCATAATTAAAAAATTACCATCTAACAGAAATTTATAATATTTTCTCTTAACGCTCAAATCTATAAAGTAGTTCTATTAAGGAATTACCATTTAACAGAATTTCATAATTAACATCTAACAGAAATTTATAATATTTTCTCTTAACCCTCCAATCTATAAAGTAGTTCTATTAAAGAATTACCATTTAACAGAATTTTATAATATTTTGTAATTTGTTTTGTTGGTTGCCACAAAAACCCATAATTAAAGAATTGCCATCTAACAGAAATTTATAATATTCTCTCTTAACACTCAAATCTATAAAGTAGTTTTACAATAAATATTTCTCAAAACACTGTACTTCATCCTGTTGGTCACTATAAAAACCCATAATTAAAGAATTACCATTTAACATAAATTCATATTATTTCTCTTAACATGCAAATCTATAAAGTAGTTCTACAGTGAATGTTTCTCTAAATGTGGGTAAGCTCTCTTACTGTGTTGTTTTCAGGACAAAAGCTCTCTCTTACTGTTTTAGGGACAAAAACACTCTCTTACTATTTTCAAGTCAAGATGAACATCTCCAACTTAAAGCCAATATCTCCAACACCATCATAAGCAAGCAACTTGTACAACACAAATGCAATTTTTCCACGAAGAACCTTAGGAACCTTAGGAACCACAACCAGAAAGTGGAAGAGAGATCAAATTCCACTACCCTACAACCCCTTATAGCATCCAAAAACATCCCACCCATTTTATAACCCATGACAATCCCACCCATTTTAGCATCCACTACCATGACACTAATTACTAATTTTTTATTTATTAATTATTTTTTTAAATTCCTCCATGTGTTGTTTACTCTATTGCTACAGATATAACCTTTACAAAAACAACTATATTTTAATATTTTATTAATTTTACATCATTATTATATTTTATTAAATGTTTATACTTTTTGTGTAATTTTTTTTTTCATCTCTGGCTTAACATAGATATCCAACAAATAATGTACAAAGAATCATATTGC
>APFE031148649.1:73383-89526 GCA_000404065.3 Pinus taeda | reverse complement strand
ATAAACATTATGAGTAGACAGACTATGGAACAGCTTAAACTTCCTAATCTTCTTTTTACACCTACCTTACTGCAACTTGCAGATAGATCGATAATCAAACCAAATGGTGTACTAGAAGATATTTCAGTCTCCTTAGATTCTTGGGAATATCCAGTAGATTTCATGATTTTGACTCCCAAAAGTAATCTAGGAGGGCACCCACTCATCTTAGGAAGACCTTGGCTAGCCACAGCTGATGCTTTTATTAGTTGTAGATCTGGGGACATGTACATTTCTGATGGTAGTTCAACGAAGAAATTCAATGTGTATCTTCTAGCAAAAGCAATTACAGATGTAGGAGACAATGAATGGGTCGATGATGAAGAAACTATACAACCTGTCTTTACTCTCTCTAAAGTTAGTGAAGATAGTCAAATATTTAATACATTAGAAAATTTTGAAATATCTTCAAAATATGACCACACACAATTTCAGTTAGAATCTGATACTGAATATTTGTCATCGAAGCAAATGTCTCTCTACTCTATGGAAGAATTAGGCAGTTCTGCAGTTGAAATTTTTCCAGGAAAAACATTGAATATTAACAAAAATTTGGAAAAAATACAACAAGAGGAGCTAACCAAAATCTTGCAAAAACATTCTGCTGCATTTGCATGGGAGTATACTGATATGAAAGGTATTGACCCTAAGACTTACATCCATCATATCTATATCGAGGAAAACAGTAGACCAATCATACAACCTCAGAGAAGGATGAATCCAAATCTTAGGGAGATTGTAAAAGAAGAGCCTAAAAAACTACTCAATGTGAACTTCATTTACCCAATTTCAGATAGCCGAAGGGTTTCTCCCTCAGTTATAATACCTAAAAATAATGGTAAATGGAGGGTATGCATTGATTATAGGGAATTGAATAAAGCAACTTTGAAGGATCACTTTCCTTTGCCCTTTATCGATCAAGTATTAGATACATTAGCAGGCAAAAAATACTTTTCATTTCTGGATGGTTTTAGTGGTTATAATCAAATTCAGGTGGCACCTGAAAATCAGGATAAAACCACATTTACCTGTCCATGGAGAACTTTTTCTTACCGAGTGCTTCCTTTTGGATTATGTAATGCACCCGCAACATTCCAAAGAGCAATACTAGGAATTTTTTCTGATCTAATCCATGATTGTGTAGAGGTATATATGGTGATTTTACAGTTTATGGTAATACATTTGAAGAGGCATTAGAAAATTTGGAAAAAGTCCTTATAAGATGTAAAGAAACAAACCTTTCATTAAGCCATGAAAAAAGCTTTATGATGTTTACTGAAGGTATTGTTTTAGGACATCACATTTCAGGGGATGGGATTAAAGTTGATAAATCAAAGGTTGAAGTCATCTCCAAGTTACCTATTCCAAATTGTCAAAAAGATGTTAGAAGTTTTCTGGGATTTACTGGATATTATAGAAGATTTATAAAAAACTTTACCAAAATAGCATCTCCACTCTTTAAACTACTTACAAAAGACTGTAAATTCAAATGGAGTCCTAATTGCCAATCAGCATTTGAAGCTTTGAAAACAAGAATATCTGAAGCGCCTATCTTGAGAGGATCAAATTGGAAACTTCATTTCCATATTTCTACAGATGCTTCAGATACAGCTCTAGGAGCTGTGTTGAGACAAAAAGACTTAGTTCCTTATGCCATTTACTATTCTAGTAAAAATTTAACTCCTACTGAGTTGAATTATACTGTGATTGAAAAAGAGTTCTTAGCTGTTGTTCATGCAATCAATAAGTTCAAACATTATATAACAGGCTATGAAACTTTTATTCATATTGATCATTCTGCAATTAGATATCTAATGAACAAACCCGCTACTAATGGCAGAGTTACAAGGTGGCTCCTACTTTTACAGGAATTCAGTATTACTGTGTTAGATAGACCAGGGAAACAAAACACAGTAGCTGATTTCTTGTCTAGAATTCAGAATATCAAAGAAGATTCTCCTGTAGAGGATAAGTTTCCTGATGAATACTTATTTGCAATAACTACTAAGACTCCTTGGTATACAGATATGGCTAACTATTTGGTTACAGGGAAACTACCTCCACATTTATTTCTTAGTGAAAGAAGAAAGATTATTCAGGAGAGTTCAAAATATTCATGGATTTCTAATGAATTGTTTAAAACAGGGCCAAACCTTGTGATCAAAAGATGTGTCAGGGAAGATGAAATGTCTGATATTCTCAAAGCATGTCATGATAAACCGTGCAGTGGACACTTTGCTAACAAAAGGACAGCCTATAAAATCCTTTCTTTAGGATATTATTAGTCGTCCATCTTCAAAGATGCAAAACAATATGTCAAAAGGTGTGACAGCTGCCAAAGAGTAAGGAAACCTACCCCCTCAAATAAGATGCCATTACAACCACAGGTACTCATCAAACCCTTTGAAAAATGGGCTTTATACTTTATTGGACCTATTAATCCACCATCTAAACAAAAAAAGTATATATTGGTATGCATTGATTATGTCACTAAATGGGTAGAAGCCAAAACATTATTTTCTGCTACTGAAAATTCAGTTGTTAGCTTTCTTTATGAGTATATTTTTACTCGCTTCGGTGTTCCAAGAGAAATTGTGACAGATCAGGGAGATCAATTCACATCCAAACTGGTGGAGAAATTGATGGAAGAGTACAAGGTCAAGCACAGAAAATCTACTCCTTACCATCCGCAAGCAAATGGTCAAATAGAGTCCACAAACAAAGTAATTAAAGGTATCATTACCAACATTGTTCATCTACACAGAAGAGATTAGGCAGAAAGGCTTCCTGAAGCCTTATGGACCTACAGAACCACATGGAGGAACAAAACAGGACATTCTCCCTATGAACTTGTTTATGGGAAAGAAGTTCTGCTCCCCATTGAGATCCAAGTTAAGACCTACAAGATGGCAGTTCAATTGGGAATGGATCTATCAGAAGCTCAAAAGCATAGAATGGAGCAGTTGAATGAACTAGATGAGATCAGACAAGAAGCAATCCTAAGAACTGATCTAATTCAATATCAAAGAGCTAAGTGGCATGATAAATACATCAAGGAGAAAAAGTTTCAAGAAGGAGATTGGGCATTGCTATTTGATTCCAAGTTCAAAGATTTCAAAGGTAAATTTCAGACTCCGTGGCTTGGGCCCTATGAGATTGAAAAAGTTTTTAGCAATAGAGTGGTAAGAATCAAAACCATTGATGAGTATCAAACTCCTCCCATTATGAATGGTCACAGATTGAAGATCTATCATAAGCCACTCTCAAAGGAGAAGTTTGTCAAAATCTTTCAAGATAATTCTGCAATAAGGCTGGTGAAGAAAAATCCTTCTTCTCCACCAGCGTAGTCTTTGTTCTTTTCATTGTTTGCTTAAAAAAAAAATGGATAACCCTGAAAACCAATCAATGGTTGGCAGTCTTATACAGAACATGGTGAAAATCAAAAACTTCTGACGCCCTATATTTTCGGGAAAAAAAAAAAAAAAAAAAAAAAAAAAAAAAAAAAAAAAAAAAAATCTCTCATTTCACTCATAGTTGTTTCATTTCATGTCATTTCATTCCATTTCGCCATCACATTCCACCAATAAAATTCCTTTCATGTTCAGTTTTCCATATATCATTCATTCAGTCATCATTCATTTCCATCCATCTCCATTCACTTCGCCAAATCATATGTTATTCACTATGTCAGTTTCTGCAGCGGAATTCTGATTCCGCAGCTGAATACTGATTCCACAGCTTATTGTTGATTCTGCAGCTAATACTTTGTCACTCTGCAGTGACAGTCAAATGTTAGCCAAGTAATGATGAAAACCAGATGCAAGTATGGAAGAGGAAAATATTTTGAAGATGTCAGCACCTAAAAGCACCAACAAGAGGCAGCGAGTCAAAAGTTAACGAACAGAAGTGGTAAGATTCTAAGGTATGAGCAAAATCGATTTCAAATAGCATTTTAAAACACAGAATCTGTATAGTTGTAAAATCACAAGCTCCATCATGTGTAATGATTCAAATTGATAGCTTCCTTAACTCCTCCATGACCTTTGCATAACTCCACCACGATCTCCGCATCAAATTCCAACGACCTCATAATCCTCTTCCGAATCTAACTCGTACTCAGTTGTACGTCTGCATTACACCTGTTGAACCGGTTAATCATGAAGACGTAAGCCAATTGACCACGGCTCTCCTCTAACACACCACTCCGCAGTCATTTTATGAATTTGCTAACGTCCACTCCGCAGTCATTTTATGAATTTGCTAACGTCCACTCCGCAGCCTTTTATTTCAAAATTCTGCCAGTCTCACTCTGTTACCATACTCTCACACGGAGTTTACGATTGCCAGTTCAGGGTTTGTTTATACAAGCCTCTGCTCCGTGAACTTGTTTTCATTGCATGCTCTGTATTCTTCTCGTTTTGTAACCATTGGTTTTCTCCGCAATCCTCCTCCATCTTCCGCTCATACAACCATTCTGCCTCCGTGAAACCATCACTTACAGAGGTATTTTCGAAGCAAGAGGAAGGAATGGGCCTTCTAGTAAGAAAAGAGTTGGACGGGGCTAGATTCATGGAGGGTTAACCACAATTAAAGAGCACGTTAAGGAAAGCAAGGTGGCTGCAGTTTATCCAAAAATTCAAGGGTCATAATAAAGAAGTCACAAAGACATTTGCAAGGTCCTTCAACAGCATGGAAGTTGAGATTGAGGATATCAAATTCCCGGTAACGGAGGCATCCATTGCAGTAGCAACGGAGCTCCCACGGAAGGAGAACGATGGTTCAAAAACAAAGACTTCGATGAAAGGGCCTGGAGGATCATTTTGCGTAACCCAGGTATGGATATAACCGTTTTTAAACGTGGAATTCCTGTTTCAACCCTAAAAGAAAATCGAACTAGTTTCCTGTTGATAATTCAGAAGTTCATTACATGTGAAGGAAGGTATGGGTCTATGTACATGTACCATATAAGGTTATTAATGAATTTTCTGGAGAATCAAACCATCAATCTGCCTTATTTCTTGTTGAGTAGCTTGAAAAAGATGTCTACCACTGTACAAAAGAATCTGGATGATGTAGAGCCTCATCTTTATCATCACGGCCTTGTTAAAATTCTGATTGAAAAACAATTGAAGGAAAGAAAGGACACAATGGGAACAATTCCTGATTAGAAATTTCTTCCAGGACCCACCTGAAACACCTGAGGGAAGCTCAACAAGAAAAAGTAGGAGAAAAAGAACAAATGTAGAAATCCAAAATACTCCTACTAGTATCACTAGAGAAGCCAGTAAGGAAGAAATGTTGTCTGAAACCTTGACTGAGATCAAAAAACAAGTGAAACAGAAGGGGAAAAGAAATGTTGAAGATGTTTATCAAACCGCAAAATCTTTCTCAAAAGAGGAACATGTACTTTCTGAGAGGCTAATTTATCTTAAGGAGCAGTCAGCTAAGGAAAAAGGAAAAGGAAAAGAAAAACAGAGTTTAGAAAAGGGAGATACCAGCTCAGGGAATTTAATAAGGAGCTCAAGACTTAAAGGCAAATTGAAGAAAGTGCAAACCAAAGGAGCTCACTTCATAGATCTAGGAGGGGAAACACCATAACAGTCACTACAAATTACTCCTCCTGACCATAGTCCACAGCATTCTCCTTTTTCTCAACCAAATTTTGAAATTAGTCCAAGAAAGACCACAACAAAAGTTGATCAAACTCAGCAACAAATGTATGATTTTATTAAATCATTGGAAAAGACTGCAACAGAATAGGGAACTTCATCTACTCAGCCTGGTACAGCTCAGGACATTGTGATCCAATCATTAAAACAAGAAGTCTTTGAACTAGAAGTCCTAATTAGACATATCAAAAGGGAAAATGAGACATTGAAAGCGCAGAGCAAGTTGGATAAAATTATCCATGACAACACCATGTTGCATCTTGGATTGTGGCACAAGAAAAATAGGAAATTGAAGAAGAAAAATAGGAGGTTGAGCAGAGCCCTTATCAACCTCAAATACAGGTGCCTGATGATGAAGCCTAGGAAAAATGACACCAGGGAAGAAGAAGAAAAGGTTAGATGTATTAGCAGAAGTTTCAGAGCAGATGAATTGAAGAAAGGATAGTCACAGTTTTGGTTGCATGAGAACATGCAACATCTTCACAGTGGGGGTATGTTAAGCCACAGAATTACCTCTCTTCTACATACTTTCCTAGACCTTTTCTCTTCCATCTTCCCACATCAGTGCCTCATAAGCTACCAAAGATTGTTACATATTGATTCTAGGAGTGCATTTAAGTGGTTTTCTAACTATATCCTTGTGTGTGCTATTTGATTTAGATTTTGTTCATCAGCTACAGAATGTAGCCACTTTCCACAGCTGACTCGCAATTCCGCAGCTACTTTCATTGTTCTGTAGGTTATAGGTGTCAGCAGGTGAAACGAGGCACATGGGCAGCTCAGAAATGATCTACACATGGACAAGGTCCTATCTGTTCAGCGGAATTCGTGAAGAAAGGCATTGGTCAAAGGACGGTCAAACAAGGAGTCCTACATCAAATAGGTCTCTGTTTCAGCACGTGAAAAGTCCGAGACCGTTCCTAGATTCGTGGATCCCTCTTGACAGCTGCAGGTCGTCTCCATGACACAAATCGAACATCCACCTTTTGTAGATTGAATGTTTATGGCAACCAAGAGGCTAAACTTACGGGTTCTATCCTGTTTACGTGTCCTCTGTTAAAGATTTCTCTCAGAAAAACGGTTATCTATTTTCCTGTATAATAAAGCGTTTGCAACGCAAGTAACTAGTTCAGATATTAGGATTGACGATGTTGTTTTAGCTTTCGTTTTGCTGTTGTAACGAGAAGACATACTCTCTGTCTTGCAATATAAAAACTCTGTTTTCTTATGACTGTGTAAAGCGTGGTTCTGAGGTGACAGCGTGTTAACCAAAGGTTGTGCAGAGGGCCCCCGCTGGTTGAGGTTTTGCTTTTCGTTTTTGTAAATTTTTCATGCATCTTTTCTCTTATTTCCACCATATATTTCTCATAATTTGTTTATGGTGTTAATCATTTTATTTCTGTACATGATTTTGCAGCATTGCATACTTTTTTCACTAACATTGATCAGTGTCTTTCAGGATAGGTTATGCTCGAGCTTTTTCATATAATTTTTGCATCAAGTAGTGATATGAGATTTGCTTCTCTGCTGAACTTTTTAGGCTTTTCAATTTCAGTTGTTATGCTTTGATTTCAGCGAGATTTGTTTGCTACTATTAGCTAGTTTAGATATCAAGTTCTTCATGTTATTTGACGTTATCTCTAGTCCCATGGCTTAACCCGAGAAGTTAATTGGCGAGCTATCAGATTATAAGTGAAGTAATTTGATTTTACTTTCATTAATCTGCAAGTAGGTAGCTTAGATATCGAGTTCTTCATGTTATTTGACGTTATCTCCGGTGCCATGGCTTAACCTAAGAAGTTAATTGGCGAGCTATCGGATTATAAGTGAAGTAATTTGATTTTGCTTTCATTAATCTGCAAATAGGTAATTTAGATATCAATTTTTCATGTAATTTGACGTTATCTCTGGTACCATGGCTTAACCCGAGAAGTTAATTGGCGAGCTATCGAATTATAAGCGAAGTAAATTGCTCTTGCTTTCATTAGTCTACAATTTTTTATTTTGAGTGCAATAGTTTAGATTTTATTTCTATAATTAGATGGGCAGCAGAGACAGTGACCTCATGATCAGTATTTCATCTTTTGTTTGACTTAAGTAGCTGCATATTTACATTCCTGTTTAAGTACTGATTTTATCAATAGCATGTTTTGAGATCTTTTGAAGTGCTAAGTTCTGGAAATTATCATAAGAGACATTAACCTTGTCTTAAACCTACATCCATACTTGCCCTCTAAAAGTATTCTTAAAACCTAAGAATAGGATTTCCATTTGCATTAGACACCTTAGAAGACCAACAAGGACAAAACCCCAAAAGCAAAATAAAAATTGAAAACAATAAAAGTAAGAAAGAGATTGTCTTGCACATACAGTGCGCCACACTTCATCAGTTTACGACTCCCGGATTGATAGTTAATGTAGCAATTTAGGACATACTAAATTGACTAAACAAAGGTCTTCCATGGCTTTTGATAAATCTGTTGTTGCATCATTGGACTGTGTATCCACCATAACAGTTGTTGTTGTAGAAGTCCCTACTGTTGAAGTACCTGTAATAGAAGTTGCTATTGGAATAGTTGTTGAAACATCTAGCTGTTTTTCTTTTTCCTTTAATAGTGTCTCCATTTAGGCCTCCAATTTCTGTATCTAGAGATTTTGTTCAATTATCATTTTGAACATGTTTTCTTTTTCCACTTCCAATTGACCAACTTCTTTGGCCTGTGGGTGTTGTGTGGTAGAAAGCTTCAGCTATTTCCTTAATGCTTGAATATCAGCATTCTTATTCTTGATCATTTCTTCAACTGCTTTAACATTATTAGGATCATATCCTAATTTTATTACCAGTTCTTCTAATGACTTAATTCTGGTATCTTTGGCCAGGGATGACATTTTCTCCATCTTTAATTGTGAATGAATGTTATTGAGTGAAGCTTGTAGTTTGGAGGTTGCCATAGCTGAGTTGGTCAAAGTAGAATATATCATTTCTCCAACCTGCTTATGCAAGTCAATTTGATCAATGGCAGGGATTTGGTTGGTGTCAAATGTGAAAATTCCTAATCCTCAGGAACCCCTACTGTAGCAAATCTGAATCTACTTCACCTACTTGATTTTTTTAACATACATTATCAAGTTATTCTTCTAAATATTGAAGCAAATTACTTCTGCAGCCTACACTAATTAAATGTTTGATCTCATGAAACAGAAAACAGAGCAAAGAACAAGATACATAGGACACACTTATTTTTTAACACAATAGTCCCCGGAAAAACCCAATGCAGGAAAATCGGTGCAGCTATATCTTAGTCTAGTGTCTTAATACAAGGAGAAATATCTTAATACAAATCTAGGATGCTCATTTAGCAATCCTTTACACAGAAAATATTGGACAAAAGGCTAGTGAAATAATCTCACCCTGTCACTGGAGAAATAGTGATTGATCCTTAGCTCTGGGAAGCTCTATATCACCGTCTGATGGCCTCTGTGTCAAACTGCGTCACCCTAGGCAGCGTCTGCGTCACCCCTGCTGGGTATTACGCTACCTCTCTACTCTGGATCTTCTGTTGGCTGAAAATTTGACTTTCTTGCCTCCAGTATCACACCCTGGCTCCCAGCAACTGCAAATTGAATTCCCTCTTCAAAATTTCAAATTCCCCTCACTGACTGCACTGCCTCTGCGTCAACACTGCATAGGCTAGCGTCAGCCCTCCTCTGGACGTCTTTTTGTCCTCTCTCTGCCTTGTATTCTTCAGAAAGTCCTCTCAAATTCTCACTGCCCCTCTACTGCAGAAAGATCACCTAGTTCGAATTTCTCAGCTTCCTAGCCCTAGAAATCGAACTCCAGATCAATTTGTTTTCTCCGTGTGTGTTTTCAAATGAACCCCAAGCCTCCATCTTATACTTTTCCTGTTGAGTCTTCAATGTCCAAGATTAGATCTCTAATCAACGGCTAAGATTAAAACATGACTTGATCCGCCTTCTATATCATTCTCACCCATATTTTGATCAATACCCATTTATGTTTAGACTTAGGAACTCCATTAAAAATATTAATTATTTTAATAAAATACAATCCCAGTGGAATTTCACCAAACGGTTTTTGGGTTCTTTAGAACTCATGTGCGTTAGCCTCTCCACCAATTCTCAAGGCTAGAGCAATTCAAATGCCACAAAAAATAACACTCCCTCTTAACGAAGAAAGTGCTCTAGCAACAATGTCCATCTGCATGTTGCTCTGTTTCTGCAGCACCTCCTTTCTGCACTGTCGCTGCCACCAACACTATGTTGTTGTTGCTACTATATTGTTGCCCATGACACTACCATTGCTGCATCTGTACTACAACTCCCTCTCAAACGTTGCATCTTCTATGCTGCTAGCACTGCCACTGCTAACACTGCATCTGTAATACAACTCAGTTGCTGAAAGAAGCAACTGAAAGACATCCAAATTTAATTGAACTTAACTGTGTTCCGCATAATACAATGAATGTTGGAATCCGACTGTTACTAGTCTCTAACCCTCTGAATCTTCTGCGCTGTTGCTGACTTCTGCACTGTTGCCAACCTTGCTCTGCGCTGATCAGTCTCTGGTCTCGGGCCACTACATCTATCCTCCAAACAATCCATTGCATTATCTAACACTAAGTCCATCTCGCTACTGCTAAATCTCGAGCTCCCGTGGCAAGGAATTGATCCAAGAGGTGGACTCCTCAAGGATCCTACCCACATGTAGTCCTCCTGACTACAACTCAATATCGCCCCATCTCCCTCCTGGAGATGCGTGGGCACTCATGACAAACTCATCTTCATCAATCTTTGCGGTTGCAACCTTTGGATCATGCTTCTCATCCTTATTCTTTTGCTTCAAAGGACACTGAGATGCAAAGTGACCCATCTCGCCACATTTGAAACATTTCACCTTCGAAATGTCCTTCCGCTTCTGCTTCTGTTGTCCCTTCGATGCTAGAGTTGCATTCTCCTCCTCCTCCTTGGTCTTTGTGCCACTCCCACGGCTGCCATTGAGGTTGACCTTCACTAGGTGCCTCCTTAACTCCTCATGTTGAAGAGTCGCCCACATCTCCTCCCATGAAGGTAGTATTTCCCTGCCCAATATGCTTTGGAAGAAGACTTGCCATTCATCCAAGACTCCATTTAGGACTATCCTCACCATCGCAGTTGACTAAGGAGTGGACCCCACTGCAGCAAGTTGGTCTCTAGTGTCCTGAAGATGTTGAAGATAGAGGTTCACCGCTTCTCCTTTTTGCATCAAAGTCCGCTGCAACTTTTGTTCTAGTTACGTCTTTCGTTGTTCGAAAGAGCCTTCGTATAGAGAATACAAGGCTTCCCACATCTCTCGAGTTGTATCCTTGCCCTGCAAGCGTGAGACCACATGATCTCGAACTCCATCGAGAATGAGCCTCTTTGCCTTCCCCTGCTCAGTGTCGTACTTCTTCCTTTGATCGTTGTCAGCAGGAACAGCCACAGTACTCTTGACGTAGGCCTCGAGATCGTATTCTTACAGAACAGCTAAGATTCTGGTCTTCCATATGACATAGTTGGAAGCACCTTCCAACCTGTCCTGATATCTGAGCCCATGCAATGCCATCTCACCCAATTGTCGAACTAACTCCTCTAGTCACTGCTTAGCACTACTCATTTGCACAGCAAGTGAGAAATTCATACTTACTGGCGGAAATTTCTCTAAGGAGAAAATTCCCCTTCTATGTGGCTTCGTTCTTTTCCAGCAAATTTCTGCCCCAGAAGAAACTACGCCCTTCAAGCACTAGGCTGAGGCTCTGTGTCACTCCCTTTGCCTCTGCAAACTCACGAACTGGAAATCGTACCTCTCTGTCGTCTCACTCACAGAGAGAGATTTCCTTGGATCTGCTTCCCGGCAAGGACTGCGCAATCCCTTCAAGGGGATTCGAATTGTTGTCAAGTGCAACTTTCGGCCTCACTACTCAGCATTGGATCTACTCTTCCTGTTTCAAAACCTGGCTCTGATACCATGTGAAAATTCCTAATCCTCAAGGAACCCCTACTGCAGCAAATCTGGATCTACTTCACCTACATGATTTTTTTAACATACATTATCAAGTTATTCTTCTGAATATTGAAGCAAATTACTTTTGCAGCCTACACTAATTAAATGTTTGATCTCATGAAACAAAAAACGAAGCAAAGAACAAAATACATAAGACACACTTATTTTTGGACACAATAGTCCCCGAAAAACCCAATGCGAGAAAATCGGTGCAGCCGTTCTGAGGGTTTATTATTATGTAGGAGAAATATCTAAATACAAATCTAAGGTGCTCATCTAGCAATCCTTTACAAAGAAAATACTGGACAAAAGGCTGATGAAATGATCTCACCTTGTCACTGGAGAAATATGACTGATCCTCAGCTCTGGGAGGCTCTATGTCACCCTTTGATGGCCTCTGCGTCAAACTGCATCACCCCTGCTGGGTATTACGCTGCCTCTCTACTATGGGTATTCTACTGGCTGAGAATTCGACTTTCTTGCCTCTAGTCTCACACCCTGGATCCCGACAACTGCAAATCAAATTCCCTCTGCAGAATTTCGAATTCCCTCGCTAACTGCGCTGCCTCCGCATAGGCCAGCATCAGCGCTCCTCTTGACGTTTTTTTGTCCTCTCTCTGCCTTGTCTTCTCCGGAAAGTCCTTCTCCCGGATTCTCACTTCTCCTCTACTGTAGAAAGATCATCTAGTTCGAATTTCTCAACTTCCTAGACCCAGAAATCAAACTCCGAATCAATTTGTTCTCTGTGTGTGTGTTCTCAAATGAACCCCAAGCCTCCATCTTATACTTTTCCTGTTGAATCTTCAACGGCCGAGATTAAATCTCTAATCAACGGTTACGATTAAAACATGACTTAATCTGTCTTCTAGATCGTTCTCACCCATACTTTGAATAATACCCATTAATATTTTAATTTCCCTAAATTTAGACTTAGGAACTCCATTAAAAATATTAATTATTTTAATAAAATACTCCGAGTGGAATTTCACCAAACAGTTTTTGGGTTCTTTAGAACTCATGTGCCTTAGCCTCTCCACCAATTTTCAAGGCTAGAGCACTTCCGATGCTACCAAAAAATAACATCAAAAGCAAAAATTGATGTCTTATGATCTTCTGCACCTCTAAAGACAAAGTTCCAAGAAAGCCAGCTGAAATTGTCCCTTTTCAGTATCAAGTGCAGACAGAAGTATGTGCTGGGTAGTAGAAGTCTGTTTTCAAAATTCGGAATATGTAGTAGCCTTCAGTGCTTCATTCTTTCTTTTAATCTCTTTGTACCTGGCAAAAATATTCTGTTGTTTTGTACCCTGAGAAACAGATGATATAGGAGCATCTGTGGAAATCTCCTCAATCCTTGGAAAGGTAAGGTATGAGAACCTGTTAACACCATTGTTACCTGCTCCTATGAACTTGCTCCTTTAAAGGCTCATCCTGAGTATTAGTTTTCTTTCTTCTTTTAAATACTTGGAAGTCTGTCTCTTGAATTTTTGAAACTGAAGGAGACAAACTTTCTCTTGACCTCGTAGTCTCCTGACCTCTTAGTCTCTTTCTCTTGAGGAACTAGAGTTTGTGAAGTAGTTTGAATATCAATTTGTTCCTCTGCCTCTTGCAATGTGTTCTCCTGCCACTGCTCTTGATTTGCATACTGTTCTATTTTTGGCCTGGGTGTATGTGCATAAGATCTAGTCTTTTGTTCAACTCTTAGCTTAGAAATAATCCCCAAAGGATCATAAGACCAGGTGGAGCTCAATTTGAATTTCATTTGCTTTAACATAAGATTTGCCTCCTTAGTTGTTGCTCTAGTGTTGACAATAAATGGTCCAATCTGTGTTTTTACTTTAAAAAGAAACTTTTTCTTGTTGGATACAAAATGTAGATCATCCATGTTCATCATCTGTCTGATATACTCCTATGCAAAAATTCTGATTGGTACAAATTTTGGCAACCTATAAGTAGGTAGCTCACACCCATAGATTTTGATTTCTTTGTAGTTCTGATAGAGGTACCAGTCTCCAATCTTAGATTGCTCAGAGAGGGTGAAGAATTCTTTTAATTTCAATTGAAATTTTGGGCATAATATCACTACTAAGAAGACACAATGTAGTATGGAAAAACAGATTTACATAATCAATGAAAGAATACTCCTTTGTGTTCTTTCTTACCAATGAATTCCAATGAATAACTGACTGAGGATTTCCCTGTGCATCTAATTTTTGTAGTGGAAATTTGAATCTATCTACTTGGAAGAATAGAAATAAATACACAAGGACTGATTGATGTTTAAAAGCACCTTCAGTAGAAAACTTCAGAAACTGATCATGAATGCTTTCTGCCAGAAATTGACTGTAATTGAAAATGAGTGATGGTTTATCACCTGCTGAAAACACTTATAAAAATGCTAGAATTACTTCATCAACCCACTAATCACTAGGGTAACCTGATAGACATGAAACCATAGAGATTACTTGCCTGGACATTTCTGGAAATATGGAGGAAGAGTAGGGTGGATTAGTTCTTGGTAATTCAGAGTTCTCATGTAAAAATGATTCAATGATTTTAGTTCTTTAAGGGAATGTGAATTTTTGATAGATCTCCATGAGAGAACCTACAGAGAAAGGATGCAGAGGGGTTGTAGGTTTAACTTGAAGGATTTGACATATTGATTCAGAAGTGACAGTAAATAAGACTTCGTTATTTTGGGCAATTATCGCCCTCTAACTGGGAAGATACCTTAAATGACACCAGGTGACAAATTCCGGGAAAAAATGGGTTTGAGGAAAGACAAATTCAGGTAGGGAGGAGTCCCATATATTGAATTCATCACTATCATCTAAAATTTTTGTATTTGCCCAGTTGTGGAGTTCATAAAGATCGAACTCACACTGGGTTTCAAAGATTTTGTATTGTTTGTCAACCAGGGGGAATTCGTCTAAATTCACTACAAGGGGTAACATTGGGATTTCTACCACTAATTTGGACTTTCCTTTGGACGACAACATGTTGAACTATGAATTTGTAAACAAGTATATCAAATTACCGTGAACCGATGATCGCTGGTGTAGGAAATGCTTGTCTGCTGATAACGTCAAATAGTACATGCGCTGCTACAAGAGAATGGGAGAAAGGGAATGTGGAGAGCAGCAGAATGTTTTAAAGGAATTGAGCGAATTAACCGTTTTTGGCACGTCTAGTTAATGCACTAGAAGTTGGCGGGAAAGATTTATTAGTGTAATAGTTAATTAGTTGTTGGGCGAGGGAATTTACTTACCATAACCAGTGTTGCAGGGGAGCGCCCCCACCCCCTTCGATCCCGCTCCCAATCCGCACTCTAGGCGGGAGCGACTTGGGAGCGGGTCAGGAGCACGCTCCCTAAAAAAATTTGCACTCCTTGCCTTTTCGAGAGCGTTTAGCCTTTTTTGCAAAAACAAATTTGCATTAATGTTCCAAATGCAATTGTTTTTCAAACAAACAAATAAGTTTTGAGTGGAGCAGCTTAATGATCAAACATATGGCCCTACTATTGATATGTGATTCATGGTAATGTTAAATTCTTGAAGTAAAAGTGACATTCTCCTTAATATTCATTTTCATCATTTTACTTAAATTTTTAACATTACCATGAAATGACTCAAGATGTTTGAGAGTAGTCCCGACCTCATTGGATTTCATATGGAGAAAGTAGAATTTTAGATTTCATTCAAAATCCAGCAAACTTATCAGTTTTTCAAGATTTTAGGATTGGGGGATTGCAATGTTTCCATTGAATTTTGTCATGTATTAGAGTATGGAACTCATATTTAATCAAGAGCACCAATCCCTCTATGTACCTTGATGTTAGTGACATTGGTTGTCGAACTCCTCTATCATGACCCTCCTAAAAATGTACACATCGCTCAAACAAAATCTTGACTTGACATGCTATGCTTTTTCTATCTTATGTTAATGCTTAGAGGGTGATATTAATGACAAAGATCCCTATATAGATACAGAGGTAATGACAAAGATACCTCTGGATATTAATGCTTAGAGGGTGATATTAATGAAAAAGATCTTGAATTTCCAACAAGACTAAAAAATTAGACATTTCTTGTGGTGGCAAGAGGCCCAAGCATAAGAAAGAGATAATAGATTTATTTGTCTTTTCTAGTTTCCAGTAGTTTTTATAACTATTGACTCTTTCATATTTATTATGATATTTTTCTAAACAATATATGACAATTTAAGTTTGAAGTTGGCAATTATAACTCATTAGTAATGAATTATGAATATGATGCTTCATGAAAGTTGAAAGTTGTTTCATTTCATTTCATTTTATAACATTTCATTTCATGTTAGATATTATTTGTTGTAATGGTTACACTTAGCTTACAAGTACAACTTGGTGATCAATGATGATAA
>APFE031148649.1:1975-72935 GCA_000404065.3 Pinus taeda | reverse complement strand
ATATATAAACGCTCTGGGATTTGCTCCCACACCCGTTTTCGCTCCCGCTCTCAAGTAACACTGATCGTAACAGTAATGTGGTATGGACGAATGAGGGAGTGACAAATGGCGAGGCATGAGGAGGTTGGAAAGCGACAACAAGAGTGGAGCGGATGATTGAGTGGTTTTCAAGGGGGGCGGGGGTAGGTTTTTTACGGTTTTGGAGAGGAGGAGCTCAAAATGGTTATGGAGGGGCCACGTAGCCAAGGGCGGAATTTTCAAAACAACTTTTTGGACCCCCCCTTGGTTAAACATCGAAAGTGCGGGAAGGGTCCGAAGTTCATCCCCTGCCATTGATCTGGGCGAGGATGATCTCGGCCCTTGATTGTTGCTCGGGTTTTATGACAAGCCGACAACACGTCAAATCAATTTACTTTATTTAAAAATATATTAATTAATCGTCGATTAATTAACATAATAAAGATTAAAACATTAATACAAATATAATGCTGCGGCATTTAAACAAGCTCACCTATACTTTGGGATTCATATATATATATATATATATATATATATATATATATATATATATATATATATATATTATTTTATTTCCCATTGTATTCCTTTTCTATTTTTCTTTTCTTTTTTTATTTTACATGGTGAAAAAAAGTTACAACATTGGCTCCATCGGGGAACTGCTTCCCCCTGTGGGATGCAGAGAACTTGCAAATCCATGTGCCTTATCCTCGGGCTATGGAGTCTTTGTTGTGAAAATCACACTTGACAGTGAAACTTAAAAGGAAACCGGAAATTTACAACGAACTATGGTTGCAAGCATTTTTTATACTGAACGTATGTTTGAGATATTTCCCATTGATTGGCAATGAAGAATATTGTCCTTCCAGGTTCTGCGAAATAAAAGTATTGTTACCCTTTACTTATGGAATGTGAATGGTCCCAACCACAAATTGTAAATTTGCCAGGCTTGTCTCTTTCCTCTCTTCTGGTATCCCATCTTAACACTAGATCACCTTGTCTGAAGTCTCTTTCTCTATCATTTCTGTCAAATAAACTTTCCATTTTATTCTGATATTGCCGAAGTTTGAATTGAACTTCATCCTTGTCTTGGTTTAATTCAATGGTTTGATTGATTCTTCTTGAAAAATCATCATATGGTTCCTGTAGAAATTTCATGACTGGAAATGCTAGTTGTGTGGGAAAAAATGTCTCAGTTCCATAGACAAGTTGAAAAGGGGACTTGCCTATAGATCTTTTGGGCGATACTTTGTTTGCCCAAACTGCATATTTGAGATGACTATCCCAACTCCTTTTATGATCTGTCAATACATTCTTAATGACCTTAACCAGACTTTCATTTGATGATTCTGCTAATCCATTACATTGAGGGTAATAGGGTGTAGAATGATGTAATGAAATCTGGTATTTCTGACAAAATTCTATCGTTTTAATATTGTTGAAAGCTTGTGCATTATCTATAACTATTTGTTGTGGACAGCCAAATCTAGACAATATGTTCTCTTCAGTGAATTTGATGACTACTGTATTTGTTGCGTTTTTGGCAGGAATTGCCTCTACCCTCTTTGTAAAATAGTCTACAGCAGTTAGAATCCATTTGTGTTGATTACTTGATGCTGGATTTATTTCACCTATGAAATCTAATCCCCACTATAAAAAGGGTGCTTCAACTAATATTGAAACAAGGGGTAATGTTGCTAATCTCTACTTACCAGCAAATATTTGACATGGAATACAACTTATCACCTTAGCTCCAACCTATGCAACTAATTTAGGCTAATAGAAGCCTGCTCTCAGAATCTTGTAAGCAATTGCCTTCCAAGCATAGTATCCTCCACAAATGCCTTCATGAAACTATTCAATAACTCCATCTGTTTCACTTTCAGTTAGACATAATAAAAGGATATTGAGAGGATCCTTCCAATATAAATTAGCATTGATTATACAATATTTCATGGCTTTAATTCTAAGAGATCTAGATTGATTCCTTGTAAATTCAGGAGGGTACTTTAAATCTCGAAGAAAATTCATTGTCTTTATACCAGTCTGAAAATAGGAATTTCTCATCAATGTGTAAAGGAAGAGGAACAAGATCTGAACTGGAAGAAGGTTCCTGTCGATTCTTTTCATTTGAATTGGAAGAAAGTTCTTGTGGATTCTTCTCATTTGAACTCTATAAAATGGTATTGATACCAAGAACCTTACAATTTGATTCAGCCAAAAGTTTAGCTAAACCTTTTCCTGTTACCAGTTTTGTAGGTCTGATATCTAGATCAAATTCAAGTATCTTTGCAATCCATCTTCCCCTTTCTCCATTTGTATCACGCTGTGTCAAAATTGTTTTTACTACATGGGTTGGAACATAAGCAATAATAGGAGAATGTAGGACATAGATTCTGAATGCTTTTAGGGCTTGGATAAGGGCATATGCTTGCTTCTCTATGATGTCATATCTTAACTTAGCATCTCTTATCACTTGGCTGAAAAAGGAAATGGGCTGCTCATATCCATCATCATTTCTTTGTAGTAAAACAATGGCTAAGGTAGTGTCAGAGGCAAAGGAAAAGATGCTAAAGGGTTTTGAGTAGTCTAGACTAGCTAGTACTAGGTCTTCTGAAATAGCCTTCTTGATCTGTTGAAAAGAATATCTAGCATGTACTGTCCATTTGACATCATGATCCTTTTTAAGAATATTAGTAATATCTTTGACTATCTCAGTGTAATTAGGTATAAATCTTCTTACCTAGAAATGCTTGAATTTATTTTTTTATTTCCAGGTAAAGTAATTACCTCAATTGTTGAGACTCTTTTTGGATCAATAATAACTCCATCCTTTGAGATTATGTGTCCCAATAGCTTTCCTTCTTTCATTGCAAATACGGATTTTTTAGGACTAAGGGAAATCTCATATTTCCTGCACCTTTCAAAAACTTTCCTCCCGTGCTTCAAATGTTTCTCATCGGGATAAGAAAACAGTTAAATCATCAGGATAAATAACAATGAATTTATTTATCTTATCAATAAATGCAAGATCCATTGCTCTTTGAAATGTTGTTCCAACATTGATTAGACCAAATGGCATTCTAGCATACATAAATATACCCCAAGGAATTGTAAATGTTGTCTTTTTTCTATCTTCTGGACTAACCAGAATCTGATTATATCCAGAAAAGCCATCTAACATTGAAATTCTACTTGAACCTAAGATTTTTTGAAGTAATTGATCCATCTTTAGTAATGGATAATTATCTTTTAAAGACAGTTTGTTTAGAATTCTAAAGTCGACACACAGTATTATTTCACCATTTTTCTTCCTGACTGGAACTAGGTTAGCTATCCATTCAGAATATCTTAAGGGAACAATTATTTTTGCATCCAATAGTTTTTTCATTTCTCTTTCAATAATTGGAAGCAAGACTAGATTTATTCTTCTTAACTTTTGCTGAAAAGGTTTAACTTCTAGTTTGAGAGGAATTTTATGTTGAGTAATACTTGTGTCATAGGTTTTCAACTCTTCATATGACCATGCAAATATGTCTTTATAATGTTTGAAAAGATTGTCATATTTGTCTCAATTTCCTGAGGCAATGATGCTGAAATTTTAACATTTCTAATTTCTTCAGAAGATCCAATATTACAATCCTGAACATCGTTGTGAATTTAATAATGAGATTTTTGAGACATCATTATGATCAAAGAGTTTTTCAAGGGGAACTAATCCTTTTGGAATGTAATTATTAGATAATTGAATGATATTGTGATCTATTATTTTTTGCTCTAACTCTAAGTTCTGATTGTCTTCATTTGATTTACTTTCATCAATTTGCTCCTCTTCAATATGCAACACTGAGAATTCATCTATTGTTTGTAAGATGTTTTTTAAATGTTCATCATCTTCAAATACCTACCAGTGTTTAAGGTTATCAGGAATGGAAGGCCCATATGTTCCTTCAATATAGTAATGCAACTGCATAGGATCAGGAATTTTAAAAGAACTGGCAGAAATTGCCAAGGCATCAGCGTAAATGTTTTCCTCTTGTGATTGATGTGATATTAAAATCTTGAAAGTAATTTTCTACAAAATCCCAAACTTCATTGATGTAAGATCTAAGCCTAGGGTGTTTAGTTTGACAAACGTTTCTAATTTGTTTTACAATTAATTCGGAATCACCAAATACAATCAAATTTTGAACCTTTGGGCTTCTAGTTAATTCTAATCCTAAAAGTAAGGCTTCATATTCTGCTACATTGTTTGTAACATCGAAGTCTAATTTAAAGGATTGAGTTATGTTTTTCTTATCAGGGGAAATGAGTACAATTCTAGCGCCAACTCCATCTTTGGAAAATGCTCCATTAGAGTACATTTTCCAAATATCAGTATTTAAGATCGGAGGGGTATTAACAACTTCGTGAATGTTGATATGAGAATTTGAAAGGTAATTATCATCTAAAGTAAAGAATCCAAAATCTTGATCAAAAGCATAAATTAGGTGATTGATAGCTTGGTTTGCTTTACAAACTATGTTAATAAATCTGACCTCTCTATATAACCTTAAATGTTCCCCTCCATACACTGGGATATTTTGAGAAGGAAACCTTAAATGTTCTCCTTCAAAAGCAAAAGGACGAGTATAAACAGTAAAACCTTCCTCAAGTTTGATTGAGGAAGATGTGTAAGTATGTGTCATAGAAGAAATAAAATCCCCTGGTTTGAAATCAGGCAATTCAAACCCTAATTTTGTTTCTGTATCAGCGAAAGTGAAGTAAGAATGGTAAGGTGAATTGATTTAGATTGATGAACCAATAAAGTTGATTGAAGGTCAACTCCTTTAGATACTAGTTCTAACACTTTTGGTGGTAGATCTATTAATTCCATAGGAATTGGGATTGTTTGAAAATGATCAGGTTGTGATACAATTTTTGGTGGAAGAGATGCAGGATTAGAAGAAGAGGTTTCTAATCTGTGTCTAGAAGAGGCAATTCTTACTAATCTTTCAGGATTTGATAATGGAGATTGAAGCTCAGAATCATAATGAGACCTAGTGTGCTTGCGTGAAGCCAAATTTACTTAATGGAGTCGCCAAGCGAATGATTTTAACCAACTAACTTCTTATTCACCTTTAAGAAGAGAGTTGTATCATTGTCCCAGGGAAAAGAAACTTCAAATTTTTGTTCCCTAGTAACGGCGCCAATCTGATGTTGTCCTTTCTAAACAATTCTAAGCCAAGAAACTGTGTCAAAGCATCTAAAATGTTGTTTTAATTTAGGTTTTGATGACCAATGCTTTAAACTGTTAAATTGATGCAAATCTTAATTATTTCTGATATAATAAAAGGGTTGATTCTTTACCTTTAACAGAATTAAGCTTTAAAATGTTTATGAAAGGTAGAATTTTAAGATGATATATATGATTCCTTAAACATTCAAATAGAGCATTCAACTTGTCATATATAGATGATGCGCATAAAATCCTTTTACAACCAAACAGAGCATGTTTAAAGATAACATGAAGCAACAATTAAATTATGTAGAGGAATTAACTTAAACAGAGAGTTTCAGTTAATTAATCTTTGTAATTGAGTATAACTCCGCAGGGGATTTCAGAAAGATTGATATTCAACCTTATCTTACCCAGATTTCCTATTAACTTTAAGCATGTGTAGAAATAAATAAAGATGAAAACATAATAAGAAACTAGAAATACTCACAGGAAAACACAAACTGCTTCAAAATGAGTCCAGAACCCTTCTATTAATCTCAGAAACAGTTCAAAGAATTACAATCATGCTCAATGGCTTATCACAAGGGTTCAACCATTCATACTACGAATTACAAAGTATTTATAGAGTTTCCTTCTCAAAATATCTAGACTTAAAAACAAAATTTATTACAAAATATCTTTTCCAAGCTGATTTTGATTTATTATAAAAATAGAACTGAAAAAAGAGGAAATCTGAATTGTTTTGACATCTTGCACAGAATTCGAGGATTGTTCCTGGTGACTGGAGCTATAAAGTTGTTCTATTTCTTGTTCCTGGAAATCTGTGTTTTGTCCCTAAAAACTTAGTATTCTGCTGCTGAAAATATGTTGCCTCTCATTCGATGAGTTCACACAACTTGTCCCATCTTTTTTCATCAGGAATAAAACATTCAATAATCTTTTGTATGATTCATCTACTTCTATGTATTTCTCAAAAGTAGGCTTAGTTATGAACAGGTGCTTGACTTCATGTTGAATTAATAAATCATAACTAAGACCTTCCATGAAAGCCTTTCCAGTGATGGTTCCTTTGATTTTAACAAACTTGGTTTTATCTATTACTATATCATGCAATCTTTGCTGATATTCTTCCAGTGGAATTAATTTATCACCTATACCCTGCAGAGTTGGGAGTCCTTTCATATGTAATGAATTAAATTTTCTGTGAAATTTCTTAATCTGGGCTTCTAAATTGTGACATTTATTCTCCAATTGTAGCATCAAATTTCTCTTAGTATGTACCCCTTTCACCTCCAAGACAGCTTCAGTTCTGTCTTCAATACCATATTCTTCAAGCTCTTCTATTGTCTTGGAATTTAGCACCTTGATTATTCTCGTAGCATCTCCTGGTTTGTGGTCGAGATCTTCCATGGCTTTTGATAAATCTGTTGCTGCATCATTGGACTGTGTATCCACTGTAAAAGTTGTTGTAGAAGTCCTTGTTGTTGAAGTACCTGTAATAGATGTTGCTAGTGGAATAGATGTTGAAACATCCGGTTGTTGTTCTTTTTCTTTTAGTATGTCTCCATTTCGGCCTCCATTTTCTGTATCTGGATATTTCGTTCAATTATCATTTTGAACGTGTTTTCTTTTTCCACCTCCAATTGACCAACTTCTTTGGCCTGTGGGTGTTCTGTGGTAGGAAGCTTTAGTTGTTTCCTTAATGCTTGAATATCAACATTCTTATTCTTGATGATTTCTTCAGCTACTTTAACATTATTAGGATCATATCCTAATTTTATTACCAATTCTTCCAATTACTTAATTCTGGTATCTTTGGCCAAGGATGACATTTTCTCCATCTTTAATTGTGAATGAGTTATTGAGTGAAGCTTCTAGTTTGGAGGTTGCCATAGCTGAGCTGGTCAAAGTAGAATATATCATTTCTCCAGCCTACTTATGCAGGTCAATCTAATCAATGGCATCGATCTGTTTGGTGTCAAAAGCAAAAACTGATGTCTTATAATCTTTTGTACCTCTAGAGACAAAGTTCCAAGAAAGCCAGCTGAAATTGTCCCTTTTCAATATCAAGTGCAAACAGAAGGTTGTGCTGGGTAGTAGAGGCCTATTTCTAGAACTTGGAATATGTAGTAGCCTTCAGTGCTTCGTTCATTCTTTTAATCTCTTTGTACCTAGAAAAAATGTGTCGTTGTTTTGTACCCTGAGAAACAGATGATATAGGAGAATCTATGGAAATCTCCTCAATCCTTGGAAAGGTAGAAGTATGAGAACTTGTTAACACCATTGTTACCTGCTCTTGTGAACTTGCTCCTTGAAAAGGCTCCTACTAAGTATTAGTTTTCTTTCTTCTTTTAAACACTTGGAAGTTTGTCTCTTGAATTTCTGAAACTGAAGGAGACAAACTTTCTCTTGACCTCTTAGTCTCTTTCACTTGAGGAACTGGAGTTTGTGAATTTGTTTGAATATCAATTTGTTGCTCTGCCTCCTGCAATGTGTTCTCCTGCCATTGCTCTTGATTTGCATACTGTTCTATTTTTGGCCTAGGTGTATGTGCATAAGGTGTAGTCTTTTGTTCAACTCTTAGCTTAGAAATAATCCCCAAGGGATCGTAAGACCAGGTGAAGCTCAATTTGAACTTCATTTGCTTTAACAGAAAATTTGCCTCCTTAGTTGCTGCTCTAGTGTTGACAATAAATGGTCTGATCTGTGTTTTTAATTTAAACTGAGACTTTTCTTGTTGGATACAAAATGTAGATCATCCATGTTCATCATCTGTCTGATATACTCCTATGCAAAAATTCTGATTGGTACAAATTTTGGCAACCTATAAGTAGGTAGCTCACACCCATAGATTTTGATTTCTTTGTAGTTCTGATAGAGGTACCAGTCTCCAATCTTAGATTGCTCAGAGAGGGTGAAGAATTCTTTTAATTTCAATTGAAATTTTGGGCATAATATCACTACTAAGAAGACACAATGTAGTATGGAAAAACAGATTTACATAATCAATGAAAGAATACTCCTTTGTGTTCTTTCTTACCAATGAATTCCAATGAATAACTGACTGAGGATTTCCCTGTGCATCTAATTTTTGTAGTGGAAATTTGAATCTATCTACTTGGAAGAATAGAAATAAATACACAAGGACTGATTGATGTTTAAAAGCACCTTCAGTAGAAAACTTCAAAAACTGATCATGAATGCTTTCTGCCAGAAATTGACTGTAATTGAAAATGAGGGATAGTTTATCACCTGCTGAAAACATTGATAAAAATGCTAGAATTACTTCATCAACCCCCTAATCACTAGGGTAACCTAATAGACATGAAACCATAGAGATTGCTTGCCTAGACATTTATGGAAATATGGAGGAAGAGTAGGGGTAGATTGGTTCTTGGTAATTCAGAGTTCTCAAATAAAAATGATTCAAAGATCTTGCCTCTTTAAGGGTATGTGAGTTTCCGATAGATCTCCATGAGAGAATCTACAAAGAAAGGATGCAGAGGGGTTTTAGGTTAAACTTGAAGGATGACATATTGATTCAGGAGTGACAGTAAATAAGACTTCGTTATTTTGGGCAATTACAGCCCTCTGACTAGGAAGATACCTTAAATGACACCAAGTGACAAATTATGGGAAAAAATGGGTCCGAGGAAAGACATATTGGGGTAGGAAGGAGTCCCATATATTGAATTCATCACTATCATCTAAAAAGTTTTGATTTGCCCAGTTGTGGAGTTCATAAAGATTGTACTCACACTGGGTTTCAAAGATTTTGTATTGCTTGTCAACTAGGGGGAATTCGTCTAAATTCACTACAGGGGGCAACATTGGGCTTTCTACCACTAATTTGGACTTTACTTTGGACGACAACATGCTGAACTATGAATTTGTAAACAAGTATATCGAATTACCGGGCACTGGTGATCACTGGTGTAGGAAAAGCTTATCTGTTGATAAAATCGAATAGTACCTACGCTGCTACAAGAGAATGGGAGAAAGGGAATGTGGAGGGCAGCATAATGTTTTAAAGGAATTGAGCAAATAAATCGTTTTTGGCATGTCTAGTTAATGCACTAGATGTCAGTGGGAAAGATTTATTAGTGTAACGGTTAATAAGTTGTTGAGCAAGGGAATTTATTAATCGTAACAGTAATGTGGTTGGACAAATGAGGGAGTGACAAGTGGCGAGGTGTGAGGAGGTTCAAAGGCAATGGCAGGAGTGGAGCGGATGATTGAGTGGTTTTCAGGGGGGTAGGTTGTTTACGGTTTTGGAGAGGGCGAGCTCGAAATGGCTATGGAAGGGCCACGTAGCCAAGGGCTGAATTTTCAAAACAACTTTTCAGACCCCCCCCCCTTTGGTTAAACATCGAAAGCGTGAGGTGGGGGGTCCGAAGTTCATCCCCCGCCGCTGATCCGGGTAAGGATGATCTCGGCCCTTGATTGTTGCTCGGGTTTTATGGCAAGCTGACAACATGTCAAATCAATTTACTTTATTTAAAAATATATTAATCAATCATTGATTAATTAACATAATAAAGATTAAAACATTAATACAAATATAATGCGGTGGCATTTAAACAAGCTTGCCTATACTTTGGGATTTCATTTTTATTTTATTTTTTTTATATTAATTTTTATTTCCCTTTTATTTCTTTTTCTATTTTTCTTTTCTTTTTGTATTTTCTTTTCTATATTCTTTTTTCTATTTTTCAACATAAAGGAAATGGAAAATTTACATGGTGAAAAAAAGTTACAACATGATGCATAAGATTTTTTTTTTCAATTCCACTTAATTTTCAGATGAAAACTAAGATATATATCTAATCATTGATAAAAACAAACTTTTCATAACAATGACTAGAACACCAATTCATTCAAGCACTCAATGATCAAACAAATCAGTTCGCTAATGACCTAATGATAAGAACAAAGGAAAATCTAAACAAATATTTATCAAAGGCACTCAAAACCAAAAGCAAACCAAATGAGGTCTTCTGAGTGACCATGTGACAATCAGGGACATGAAGAAGAGCAGCTGGAAGAAGGTTGGACAGAGAGCAACCCAAAACAAGGAAAATTTTGGCATGAAACAGGGATCAACACAGGTGCATAAGGGCCACCAGTGCTCTGCCACGCAAGCATAGAGAGGGTTGGGGTGCACTGCAATGCAGGTACAAGGTTAGGATGCACTGAAACACACTGTATCCAGACCAGAGGGTGCGTTGATCAAGGAATCTCAAGTTTCGGCACAAAAAATGCAATGGAATCTCAATGACAGGTCTTCCTTTGTCTAATCAAGACTGAGTGAAACTATAAAGATCAAAACAAGAGGCAAAATAGACATTAAGGGCAAAGAAAACCACCAAGGGATTGAATCAATCCCCAATATGGTCGCCAATTTGTTATACGAAATCTACAACTGCGGATAGAAGTGTCTTCCAAAGGCCTAGTGGACTAACCTAAAACAATAGAAAGCAAAGGGCACAATGTCTTCCTTAAAGTAATTGAATGATGGGATGAGGCCTACCTGGAATCTATCACAAGCTTCGCTCCTTCCTTAGCTTGTATGCTCCAATCCTAGCTCCAATTGCTATAAGTAGAACCTGCACAGTCAAACAAGACACGCCAAAGATCTACGACATCTATGTAGCATAATTCAATCACTTCATTCAATAGAAAAACATGGTATTGAAATACATGAAATCATAACATCGTATATAGGAAAATTGT
Organism: Pinus taeda; assembly: GCA_000404065.3. Lineage (NCBI taxonomy): Eukaryota > Viridiplantae > Streptophyta > Pinopsida > Pinales > Pinaceae > Pinus > Pinus taeda. Next base: position 61,963 of record APFE031148649.1, on the reverse strand, counting down.
CTACTCAGCAGTCAAGAGTTGGGCCTTAAAGCTTGGAAACACAGCAGTCAAGCGCAAAAACTTGGGGATTTAACAGAGTCGTGCTTGGGGCTTAGTGTAGGGATGATGAAAATATGTTGAAGGATGTGAATTGGTCCCGTTTGAAGGCCTATTGACCAGATGCAACAAAATGGCCTATAACAATATCCACAAGTGCACTGGCTGCATCGGCACCATTGAAGTTTTAAGGCAATGTACCACCTGATATATTCCATGATCTTGTTTCCAATGATTTCAAGCAGGAAAAGGAGAACCTTTTCAAAATGATATAGGAATCATGGAAGGCATTGGATACTTATGGTGAAAGAGATGAAGCGTTGTAAAATCTTAACAAGAAGTTTCACATGAGCAATGATCTGAACATCACAGACAAAATACAAAGTCTGGCTAAACAAAGGATACAGTAACCTTGTCGTGATGGACTATCCACATCTAGCTAGTTTCTCCATGTTATTGCCTACCTACCCAATAAGAGAGATATGAAAAAGTGATTGATAGTTTGGTGTCAATGGTTGTTATAACTATATAGCAGAAGAAAATGTAATGATGTCAATGTTGATCCTCATGGCAAAAATGGGTGGAATTGGCAGGCTTGCATGGAGATGGTTATACCAATGTCTAGAATCTAGAGAGCAACATTTTCCCACAATTTACTTTCAAGTCTTGAAATCAAATCCCTTAACACCATCTTGTACTATCCATGACAATGCAATAACAAATTCTGGAATCTGGATTAAGGAAAACATTTTACTATTCTGTTCAGGGAATGTGAGAGAGAGGCATCCTGAACCTTGCCAACAGATGTCAATGGCAAATTTTCCATCAGCAAAATATTTCCTATTGCAGTGAAGATTCAGAAGTGAATTAACTACTAACAGTTTCCAATCTATATGTCAAAACAATTTCAAAGAAACTAGTGGCTGCCGCATTTTCATATTTGCAGGGACATCTCCATTTCACATGGCAAAGTAAAGAAGGCACGATCAAATATATAAAGGCTCTATCTGAGGAATGCCCTAACAGGATCTAGACCTAATCCAAAAAGGGCATTCAAGTTTAAGGTGACCCTTGCTACTCAAGCCTAGCCATCAACATTTGAGGTTGCATATTGGCAAGGTTATAAAAGAAGTTGAGCAAATCAAGTAGCATTGAACATGGAACACCCAGAAAGAAGAGGGTCAATTAAAGAAATTAGAAGTTGATTTGATGAGTGCCTTGTTACCCATCAAAGGTGGGTAACCCATGGGAGAAAAAATTCCCCTATTACGCCAGAGTTCTCCACCTATTTCTCCAGTCAGCTCTCTCTCCCACCTAGCATGGTTCTTGAAGGAAGGTGGGTCATCTAGCAGCAAGTACTCTAACCATTCTAGCAATCTTGTGTTTTCATTTAATGTAATGGGAATATTAATATGGATCACGGGGCAAACTAGATGATTGACCAATTTCGATTGTATCCTTGTTCCCACACTTCACTTGGGGGTTAGTCTTTGACTCTAGTCCAGTGGGACCTCCTCTAAGGCCTTAGGGTTTAGGAATGACACTAATGGGGAGCTAATGATTGATATAGCGTGTCTAGGATAATCCATATTTACCATTTTGCATATCTCCTAAATTTCCATCTCCATTATTTAGGTTGACAGTTGTTCATCATTAGAATTGGCACCCTATATCTACATCCTTCAATCAGGGCCTAGAAACTTGTCCTTGGATGTCGATGCAACTGAAAGAACGCTAAAAGCATATAAAGCCACACTAGAAAGAAAATGTAAAACGCAAAAGATTGTTGGGACTTATTTAACGCGTGTATAAAATCCTAGCATGAGCTCTACCCCCCTTATTAGCTATCACCCAGTTCCTCAAGCATTCAATGCCTCACCTAAAGTAAAGGAATTGTTGAAAGTTGAATGTCCCAACCCTGATGAGTGAAAACTGCTACATATTAAAGGGGTATTGTAAAGACATAAAGCAAGCATGGGCTCCCAATCTAGTCAGACATTTGAAGGTGAGTTTTGTGTGAAGTATTTCTATGCCCCTAGCATTGGATATGATCTATTATGATGCTTTAAATATTTTATGTCCCTAATGAAGTTGATCTCTCTTGACCATAAGAGGTTTTGTTTAGGTGTTATCACACATGCAGCAGAGATCCCTTGATGGATAGCTTGACTCCTCTCTTCAACACCCTCCAAGGGGTACTTTTTCTCATTCTGAGAGCAAAAATGACTTTGCAGCCCAATTATTGACCCTCTAGGGATGAGCATTGGGCCTTGAGCAGCATCCACATGTTTTTACACCTCTTGATGTGCCTCCACATGCTGAAATGTTGAGCTTGTGGATTTTGGGTGTTGGACTATTTGATGTGTCTAGATGGACCCAAGACGCCCCCAAGTTGGCCTTGACCCTATTTGATGAACAACGCCTTGTTCCAAAGCCTATATGAGAATGATGGTCACTGAGATTACTTTAAAGGGCTAGCACATCCCTCTTTGATGCCAACACTTGCCCTAGATGGTGCCATGTCACTCCTACATGCATGGGAAGGGTGACATAGGCCTCCTTTTGGATGACATCATGGTAGAGGAGGTGCCTTTTGGAGATATAGACATACAATTTGAGGTTTTATTGGAGTGAGAAGCACTCTTGGACCATTGCCCCACTTGATGCATTATTTTCCTTTGTGGAGGATGACTTCATGGTGAAGATCAGTTTTCTCCCACATGTGTCGGTTATTTTTGGCACTTTGTTATGTTTTAGAGCTATCTCAAAGTTAGCTTGTGACTTTGACCTAGTTGAATGCTCAAGTAAACATGTTTTAGGGTTTTTGCTTGTAAAATTAGAAAATTGAGACTTGGTTATCCTCATATAAATAGAGAGGAGTCTCAATCATTTATTCATCATCATCACTCATCAAACTTTTACTTTAGAAGAGCACACTAGCTATTGTTGTCTTTTCTACTTGGACGCAATGTAATTTCATGGAATGAATTATCTATTGAGGATGAAGTTTGCATGAGGAGACTTTCTTTGGGATTGATTGAATAGATTCTTGTGAAATTTTGTAAGATTATTGTTTATCTTCTTCCATTTTTACATGTTATCTTATGCGAATTAGGGTTTCTATGTGTGCCATATATAAATTATTAAATTGTAATATTTATCTTGAAATCTTAATTTTCATGGTATGTAAATGTGTTTTCCTTGAATCCTTTAAGAGAACTCTAATATGTGCATCTCTTGAACTTAAAATCTCCCATTGAAGGAAGTCACTAGGGTTTGTAACAAGAGACTCTTGCTCTCTCGCCCTCTTCATCAAAGTCTTCTTCATTAAATTTGCCCTAAAAGACTCCATTGCCCAATTAGATCAAGGCACTAGTCTAGTAAGCATTGATCAACCTTTTCTCTATATTTTGTCTCATTTCTAGGTATCTAGGGTTAGGGTTAGGGATTTTCTTGAAATTGTGCTAAATAGTAATTTTACTTGATGTGTTATTGCCCTCTTAATAGGGATCACATTTAATAATTGGAAAAAGGCAAAATCTAGCATTAATTGCATGGTAAAACCCTATAATTAGGGTTGGCGTCATCTCTTTATTTGTTGTTTTACGCATATTCCAGCAATAAAAACTCATTTACCTACCCTAAACCTTGCATGCATAATTGATAGCCTTGTTATTTTATTGACCTATGCTTGAAAGGCAATTTCTTCTAGTTGTTATATGACATTGCATGCCATACAATTGAATATCTCTCAAACCCTAACTTATAACAATGTGTTAATCTATCTAAGAGGTCTAAGGATAGAGTAATTGAACCCTAGCAAATATTATCTTAGCCTTCTAGGCTCCACTGGTACTTTATCCCGATCATTAGGCCTTGCATCCCCCTAAACCTTTATTGTTGAGTATCATTTAGGTGATCTATATAGGGAAACCTCCCTTGTGGGATTTTATTCACCCCTAAACATCTAGAGAAAGGTCATTGAGGAAATAATGGTGGTCGACTCTTATTGCCAAAGGTCTAGATTTGCCTAGTGAGGCTTTGCACAAGGCCCGCTAGATTTTGTTGGTAAAATTCCCAAGATGGGAAAAAGGATTGATGGCATGCAAACCCTTGAGACACAGTCAAAGATCCATCTTGAAGAAAGCACCCAACCTAATGAGGACAAATGACAACTATGGTAAACTTTAGGAAAGGGACCTAGTGACCTCATGTTCTTTCATTAGAAAATGTGCAAAGCTATGTTGATGGAAACATGCCTCTCCCCCTTGTGTATCAGTTGTGTTTCTGTATCGAAATGTTAAAACACGACTGCAACGTGCTTGAAACCAGTGTGGAAAAAGTCGTGATAAAATCGACAAAGTTCAATTCTTTTAGCTTGCTAATTTTATGCCAATTTTTTGGCGACTTTTTGGAAAATGGAAAAATCAGGATTTTATCAAACAAATGTGATTTTATCAGTAGTCTATTGAAAAAATCATGAAGCTCGTCCAGGCCGCGCATAAGTGAGGGAAAGGGCCAAAAATTTCACTCAATTTTCACTCTTCTTTCTGCCATTCGTCCCTGTGGAGAGAGGAGGTGTTTTCCATTGCCCAAGAGGAAGAGATTTTCTAGTTTTCTGGTGTGGATTTGGAGATTTGTTCACTGCTCAACGTGAGAGACTCAGGGTGTCGATTTGCCGCTGCCAAGTATGTCTTTTAATTTCTCTCTTAGGAGGATGAGGAGGAGGAGGTGACACCATATGGGATGGGCAGCAGTAGAGGACAGAGACCACCTCCTTTTTTTACTTCTAGAGGACAACAGAGTTCATTTGTAGCCCTAAGGGCAGGGCCTTCTTCCTCTAAAGGAAAAGGCGAATCCATTCCCTATTCCCATAAAAGGGGCAGAGGACCTCAGTGACTGATTACTTTATGACATTTAGATGACTCATGATGATGAATCATGATATACATTTATTATATTTTTTGTTGATATTTTGACTCTGAAAGTTGAGACTAAGTCCGACTCAGGATTCAAGACTTGATTCACTATTTTGATGTGATGTATCACTAGACTTCTTATACATATTATATATTAGCTTTCTTTTCATATTTCTGTCGAAATTCTTTTATTTGACATTGTGGATACTTTATATGCTAAAAAGAAAATTAAAAAATGAATATTTTCGTAATTTTTTTAATTTTGTCGAGTTTTTGCCAATTTTTTCAAAAACCTCCCGCCTTTAATGACTTTTTCAATTTTCGGACCCTTGCCAATTTATTCCCAAGGAATCTTGACTCCATTAAGCCCAAGCAATAAGGCATTGATCCTTGTATTCCTTTGATGGTCAAATTTCCTTCTCTTTTCTTCACTTTTCCCAATTCTAGGCCTAACCCCAGTAGGTCTCTAAGGGCATCACACGAAATATTTTGTAGCCATCCAAACACCTTGAAAATTGGTCCACAACTGCGTTGGGGTCTTGTCAAGGGATCCTCCAAATTTGAGCACAATCCGGCGATGGAATCCTGAGATATCGCAAGCCCTAGCTCGAGGATCATTTCTCTCCCTAGGTTGATTTTGGGTTAGTGTCTTCACTTGGATCATTGCATTCAAATTTCAGAAGAAAATTAGTTGGTCGATCAACTCCATACCCTTGACCTAGTTTGAGTCCCCCTGGGTTCTCTATGGTCTCGCAACTTTATAACTCAAATTCCACAAGGACTACATAGAATGCATTTCTCCATAAGGATCCTTAAGTCTAGGAAGCCCCTTGTCAAGGCATATCCTCCAACCCTAAGCCAAGGTATCCTCCTATAGCCCTTCTTAAACAGCCCATCACCTTTCTTCTCAAGCAACTAAGCTATTTAATTGAGTCTCTCTTATGAATAGGCTTTAGGAATCACACCTTATCCAATCATTGATCCATTCGTCATTGTAATTCCTCTTATACTGGGCCTTCTCCCATCGGTGAAAGTCCGTAAAGAGCAGGGAGACTTAGCTGAGGTGACACTGGGCTATCACTCCATGGTCGCCCTTTGACCTAGTAGTTGCTCTATAGGATCCCCTCCTAGGACCCTTGTTAGTTTGAGCAATAACATTTTGGCACCATTATCGGGGACACGAGACGTGTGTCTTTTTCCCCATACGACAATATCGATATATCATTCTTGGCGACTCCATTAGAAGAACGATGCCCTAGTTCTTCATTTAACTTTAAATTCAATGCTTGTAGGGTGAAGCAAGCACTTCTCTAGGAACCTTTAAATTCACCCTAGCGACTCCTACATAATTTACATGTATATCTCGATAGGATGTCTTTCTTTGATGATTTTCCCGCTTTGGACATCACTAGCATCCCTGGGCACCCTAATCATGTCACAGGAAGGATGGTACGTGGGGTGTCCATGTTTGATGGTGATCCACTCTTCGCAATTGATCATGTAGAAAGATTTAATGCACATGCTTCAAAGGAGAAAGCGGTTCATCAAGATGTCCTTATTTTGTTGTTCATGAGATCTCTCTGTGGTCATAACTCATGGTTGCATAATCACAAACCTAGGAGCATCTCATCTATTTGAGGAGTTCTTTGATGGCTTTCTTAGACACTTTCAAGTATGCCCCGCATTAAACATTCAAGAGGAAGCCTTCATTGAGCATCATCATGACCTTGGGAACCTAGATGATGAGCAGGAAAGGGGGCCCACCCTGGGTTCGCATGGTTAAAGATGGGATGATGATAATCTAAAAACATGTGTGATAGGGAGGATGAGTTTGTAGAGAGTGAAGCTAGGGTTAACCCTACCTTTTCCAAGGATAATATCTCTGATGATCTACCCTTTGAAAATCTTGGAGAAGGTGATCCCATAGCCCCTTCAAACATCAATATCAATGATTACTTACATATTGAAGAAGGTAAATGGGAGGTCCATGGAAATCATTTCGATAGGCACCTTATCTATGACATTGATGACGATGATATCAATAGAACCCTTGTCTTTCCTCACAATCCTAGGGTTGTAGTTGAATCTTGTGTGGACACTTCTCTCAACCCTTCTTACATTATCAGTAACAATGAGGAATCCTCCATCCCTCATAAGTGCGATCATCATGGGCAACCTACTTGTGTTTCTCCATCTCATCAATCTTCCTTTCCTACTAATCATAACCCTATGGAGGCCATAAAGCATGACATAAATGGTAAGGACCATGATGGAAGTGATATGCTTGAGGTTACAATCCATCAAAAGTTTATGAGCCTAATTGTTGACATCTCTATCTTTTGGTTAGAGGAGAGAATTTCATGGACCAGATTACATCCCTTTGTTCCCTCTTCTCCCGTGATCATCCATGTATGGGTATTCTATTTTCCCACCTCCCGCCCTGGTGAACCTCCATATGATTGTTTTTGTCCTTACTCTTGGATTTGTTACATAAGTAATCATTGGGCAAAATATTTTTATAATGATGTCCTAGATGCATTGGCTCTATGATTACATTTAGTGCTTCCATGATTTAATACGCATGTCAGGGTAGGATGCATTGCATGCTCATTTTGTCATTAGAACTAACATTATATGATATTTTCATGATAGATTAGATGCATTTAAATTAAATTTGCATTTTACTTTCTTGTTGATTTTTTATGGCCTAATACCAAGCATGGGTGATCATAACACACCACAAAAACATGTTTCCTTGTGTGCTTAGTCTTCGATATGTGCAAGTAACAGGTTTGTGGTACCAAGAGATTGTTGATGTTCTCATGACCTCCCGTTCAATTAGCCACATGCACCTCTCCGAGAGCTCATGTCCCAGTTGGAGCCAAATGTTACCCACCACTTGTGGGTAGTGTATATAGGAGAAAACAATCTCCTATATGGTCCTCAGTTGGCAACTAGTAGCCCCTTTCAGCCACTGGATATCTCGATGTGCCATTATCATTGCGACCTGAGCCTACCATGTGGTCCCTCACCCACTTGTTATGACTATATGTTTTAAGGTGGGCCTCCCGACCCTGAAGGTATGGCTTTCCATTAGTACATTTGAGTAATTTTCCTTACTTTTCATGGGCACTTTGGGGCATGGATTGGTGGGGGGATTTGGTAGAAAGAGTGGGCTAGGTTTGTACTCTTGCCTCCACTGCCTAATTTCGTGGTTAGCCTTGTATTCTAGTCCCGTGGGATCTTCTTTATTGGCCATTATCTTTAGGGTTGGCACTACATGGGAAATCCTAATTTTGGTTGTGTGGTCTCGCTTCCCAACACCATGTACATCACTCCCTTCCACTTATTTTAGCCCCATTCATCTCTTTTCCATCCAGATCTGCATGTGTCCACTGGGTCCACATAGGGTTAACCTCCCCCTCCCCCTGTCCACACCTTAGGTCGAGCCTAGAACGATGCCCGGAGGTTGACGCAGCTAAAAAGAAAAGAAAAAGCATAATTTGGCCGCTCTCAACAGGAAATCTACCACAAAATGCAAAAGATGATCGGGACATATAGCACGTGGGCAAAAGCCAAACATGAGCTCTACCCCTTATCCATGGACATCACCCTAGTTCCTATGGGCCCTAAATGAGCCCCCTCCATCATTAAGGAACCCATGATTGTCCCAACCTCTGATGGGTGATGAACTGCCCCACCTTAAGGGGGTATCCACATCATGCTCTCATCCCCAGGAGCCCCGAGCAGTTATGAAGAAAAATCAATCAAAGGTAGAAGGCACATGAAGAAGGGTGGAAAAATAAAGGCCGAGGTAACTCATATACCACAATTTTCTCCCTCCTACACTCATATACCCAGGTGTGGGCTTCCCTTATTATAGCTACCCTTCCAACATGACATGTGGTCTGGATGATTCCCCTAATCCCCACTCTGTTCCATTATTATTTCATTTTCCACCTACCACTTGAAGGATGTACCATGGACATGTCACCCCCTTTGAAAGTTGAAAGTTGAAACCACCTAATAAGGTCCTTAATTAACCTCCTATTGAGTTTGGAGACACTTGTACATGCCAAAGCCCACTATGGAAGGGCATGCCACCATGAAGTGCCCTATTGGTTCCCTGACTTGTAAGTTTTTTTACTTGATTATTCTGATGATTTGTTGTATTGGAGGACAAGTGAATGCATTGGATCTTATCTAGGATTGCAGGTGGATCTACATTTAGGGCTTGGTCTCCCTATATGGGGTCTTGGCCCTCCAAAGAACCACATTGGCACTTGTAGGGTGAGCATTGAGAGCCATGGCCTCCACCATAACAGAGAGTACTTCATCGATCCCCAGCACCACTCATTGATTGCCTGTGTTCCACCTTTCGGATGAGGATGATGCACCTAGTTCACCATGCCTAGCCAACTCCACACCTTCATCATACACTTGGTAGATGATCTGGCATCCAAATGAGCACCACAGAGGGTTTATGACATCGTCCTCGCCCTTACAGATGGTTTACAGGCATTTTAGATCCACTTGGAGACCCATGAGGATGTCCTTGTGCCCCTCACAACCACTTGAGGGAACCATAGGGATTTGCTTGGAAACAAGGGGCCAACCCCTTGTCTACTCTGTTTAAGGTTCATTCTAACATCATGGCACATTTTGGACTTCATTAGGCCTCCTCAAAGGCCCAACGACTCACTTTATTGATCATTTGACCCTCTTGAGAGGCTTATTATTATGTTATTGAGTTATCTTGGTGGGATTGTCACCAAGGGATGTTATTATTACATATTATTTTATAATTTGGGCCTCATGTTGGAATTTCTAAGTCTAACACGTTAGAAACCCTTCATGCACTTTACTGATTTATTCCTACCTACTTGTTCTGTTAATTAACAAGTTATTTACCATGTAAACACTAGAAATAAATACAAGTACATGCTCAACACATTACAGATCATCAACTGAAGGAAATAGAAACAAGCACACAAGTGACACCATTGTTTTTGGAATAATGTCCCCGGAAAAACCCGATGGGGGAAAACCGGTGCAGCTATCTGAGGGTTTGATTTATTAAGCAGTTTCAGAATACAATCTAGGTGCCAAATTCGGCTCACCCAATAGAAAAAAATCTCGGCAGTAGTACCTCTCTACTCGGAAGCAGATATTCCAACTGAAACCCCGGATAAACACTCTGGCAACTCCACAGCTCCAATCTACCCCACAAAACCCCAGCGTCAGCCTCTAGGGACTGCATCAGCCTCTCTTTGGCCTAGCGTTAGCCCAACATCACTTTGGCTTGGCCTGCGTCAGCCTCTAGAGGCACTGCGTCAACCCTCTGTCCCTCTGTGTCACCCACACTGGCCCTCTGAGGCACTGCGCAACTCTTGGCTACCTTTGCATGAGCCCTGGCTAGCTCTGCGTGAACCCTTGGCTGGTTCTGCGTCCCTCTCTCCGGCTACTGCGCTGATCCTCCCGGTGCTATCTCTACCTCTCTGCTTCTGTATTCACTGCCCCTCAGCTACAACTCTGATCACTCTCAACTTTCTCAGCAAACCCAACCCCAAAAAGTCGAAATCTTGATCTCTTGGTGTGTTCTCCAAGTGACCCTCAAGCCTCCTCTTATACTTTTCTCATTGACAAATCACGGCCGAGATTAAGTCCCTAATCAACAGCTAAGATTAGATTTGGCTCGATCCATGACTTTTGGACCATTCTAACACAGTTTTATATTAATTCACCCTAATATTTTATTTTCCCTAAGGTTAGACTTAGGGACTCCATTTAAAATATATTAATATTTTAATATCTCCCAAACTATTTAGAATCTGCCCAAAACCTTTCTAGGTATTGGGATCTCATGTGCCTTAGCCTCTCCACCAATTTTCATGGCTAGAGCACATCCGATGCTACCCCAAATCAACACTCCCTCTTAGCGAGGACTGTGCTCTAATAATACTCCTCACTGAGTATCACCCTGATCATCTGGCATCGGTCCCTGTGCTGATGTGAGGCCTATTGCCCATCATCTACACTACTTCATCCTGTACTGCTACCCATGGCCCTACCACTGCTGCATCCGTACTGCAACTCCCTCTACATCCGTGTAGCTGCCCATGGCCCTGCCACTGCCATTGCTACATCTACACTGCAACCCCTCTCATCATGTTGCATCGTGTTGCCCATAGCACTACCACTGCTAACTGCTGCACTGCAACCCAGTTAATGAGAAGTAAGTAACTGATCTCCCAACTCTGACATCTCTGTCTATGTTGAAGCTCCCTCTGTCACTAACAAGTGCTCCCTCTCTAACTTTTGCCCTGCTGCAACAACTCCATGCATCTCGCACCATTGCACACCTCTCTGTGCCATCCTGCACTGGTGCAACACTTCCGTGCCTCTCGCACGGTTGCAGCCTACTAGCCTCGTGTTGTCCTAGGAATCCTGCACTATAGCTCCCTCTGTTGCTCCATTCGCATCCGTCTCTACTGACATCGCCAATACTGCTACTCCTTTTCGGGGCTCTCGTAGCAAGGTCTAATCCAAGAGGCTGGGTACCTCAAGGATCCTACCCCTCATCACCTGTAGTCCTCCTGACTACAGCTTGATGTCTCCCCACTTCTTCTGAAGTGACACATGAGCACTCATGGCACAATCATCATCTGTCTCCACTTCCTTCTTTGCCCTTGCTGGCGCTACCTTGGTCTCGGAGGCCTCTCCCTTGCTATTCTTCCTTGGACACTGGGTCGCATAATGACCCAGCTCCCCACAGTGGAAGCATTTGACCTTGGAGAGGTCCTTCTTCCATTTCTCCCGCTTTCCCTCAGATGCTAGGGCAACATCCTCCTCCTCCTCCTTCTTGATTCTGATCCCCGTGCTATTGCTTCCCGCCTTGCTCAGCCTTCTGATTTCTTCTTGGCGAAGAGCAACCCCATTTCCTCCCACTCTGGAAGGGTCACCTTGCCCAGTATGCTCTGGAAAAACACCTCCCAATCTTCTCAGACTGCGTTTAGAGTTGTTCTCACCCTCAATTCTGGATCCGGCATTACCCCTATAGAAGTTAGCTAATCCCGGATCTCCTTCAATCGACCAAGGAATGGGTCCATTTGTTCTCCCTTCTGCATCCGGTATGATCACCGCTGATTTTCTAGTAGCATCTTCCTCTGTACAGAAGTATGCTGATACAACTTGGTCAGGACCTCCCACATCTCCTATGTCGTGTTCTTCTCGGCAATATGTGGTACTATATGATCTTTGACCCCATCAAGGATGATACTCTTAGCCCTCGCGATTGCATCCTCATACCTGTCGTTATCATTCGGGTCAACTGGGATAGCTATCGTCCTCAAGGCGAAGTGCTTGACACAATTCTTGTCTAGTACGGATAAGATTCTGGCATTCTGACTACGAAGTTTGAGGCTCCGTCCAGTCTGTCCTGGTCTCTTACTTCATGTAGTGCCATTTCGCTACTCCTCTACTTCCCTCCTGGAAGTTCTCGGTATGACCCTCTGAGCCTCGATTTCCCTCCCGGAAACCCTTCTACCAATGTCGAGATGCCCCTCTCCAATCGTCTGTGCAATTGCAACACTGATCTGGATTCCTTGGCTAGAAATCCACCTCAGCAACAAGTCCCTCTACCTTGGCCTTGCCCTATTAGGTACTGTTCTGACTACAGTACCCCACCAACTCCACTCTGTAACTTACTCACAGCCTCCTAAACCCCAGCAAACTGAAGGTTAGAGCTCCTAGGCTCTGCACAATCCCAGCATCGGCAAATGAGCTTCCTCAGCCAACTGTGTCAGCCCTCCTAACCTCTGCGTGAGCCTACCTTTGTCTCCCACAACCTCTGCGCTGCCTCTTCCTGGCTCAATCTTGATGACGTAGGCACTGCATCACCCCTTCCTCGCTGCTACTCTATTAGGAACAGCTTCTGTCATTCGAGACAGCTGTTTTCTGTTGTCGCTGCTCTATTCAGCTAATGTCCTCAGTTCTCCTGTGATCTACAACCACGCTCTGATACCATGTTGGAATTTCTAAATCTGACACGTTAGAAACCCTTCATACACTTTACTGATTTATTCCTACCTACTTGTTCTGTTAATTAACAAGTTATTTACCATGTAAATACTGGAAATAAATACAAGTACATGCTCAACACATTACAGATCATCAACTGAAGGAAATAGAAACAAGCACACAAGTGACACCGTTGTTTTTGGACTAATGTCCTCGGAAAAACCCAATGCGGGAAAACCGGTGCAGCTATCTGAGTGTTTGATTTATTAAGCAATTTCAAAATACAATCTGGGTGCCAAATCCGGCTCACCCAACAGAGAAAAATCTTGGCAATAGTACCTCTATACTCGGAAGCAGATATTCCAGTTGAAACCCCAGATAAACACTCCGGCAGCTCCACAGCTCCAATCTGCCCCATGAAACCCCAGCATCAGCCTCTAGGGACTGTGTCAGCGTCTCTCTAGCCCAGCGTTAGCCCAGCATCACTCTGGCTTGGCCTGCGTAGCCTCTGGAGGCACTGCGTCAGCCCTCTGTCCCTCTGTGTCACCCACGCTGGCCATCTGAGGCACTGTGCAACTCCTGGTTGCCTTTGCATGAGCCCTAGCTGGCTCTGCGTGAACCCTTGGCTGGTTCTGCGTCCCTCTCTGGCTACTATGTTGATCCTCCCAGTGCTATCTCTGCCTCTCTGCTTCTGTACTCACTGCCCCTCAGCTGCAACTTTGATCACTCTCTCAACTTTCTCAGCAACCCCAGCCCCAGAAAGTCGAAATCTTGATCTCTTGGTGTGTTCTCCAAGTGACCCTTAAGCCTCCTCTTAAACTTTTTTCTCTGACAAATCAACGGCCGAGATTAAGTCCCTAATCAACGACTAAGATTAGATCTGGTTTGATCCATGATTTTTGGACCATTCTAACACAGTTTTACATTAAATCACATTAATATTTTATTTTCCCTAAAGTTTAGGCTTAGGGACTCCATTAAAAATATTAATTATTTTAATATCTCCCAAACTGTTTAAAATCTGCCCAAACCCTTTCTGGGTATTGGAGATCTCATGTGCCTTAGCCTCTCCACCAATTTTCGTGGCTAGAGCACATCCGATGCTACCCCAAATCAACACCTCAAATAGGCCTAATTAAGTAGATCGAACTCATTAGTGATTGTATAAATAGAAGTGAGGTGATTCATTCTAATCATCATCACTTGGATTGGATTAGTATCTCTTGTGAGATTTTTGCACTTTTCGCTGGGTAAACTTTTGGAGATTTCTTAATGCACTAAGATGTTTGGATTTTTGTTATTGTCATTGGAGCTTGGAGCTTCTTTCTAATGCGAAGTTGATGAATGGATATACTCTCTCTCTCTCTCATGTAAGTCGAATTATGATTCTATTCTTGTTATTTTACTGGTTTATTGCATGTTATGATGAAAGGATGAACCGCATCCCACTTACATGTCAATTGTTGATCGTAGGGAATAAGCATCCTACATGTGGGGAAAGGATGAACCATGTCCCACCGACATGTCCACGAGTAGATGCCTAAATGCATCTCTCACTAGGGTATTCACAGCAGAAGGTGAAACACTCATCCTGCTCATATGCCATAGGAGAAGATGAACCACTCATCCTATGCATATGTTATCAAAAGTAGGGGAAGGTGAACAACTCACCCTACACGCATGTGTCATCAATCATAGGGGCAGGTGAACCACTCACCCTACTACACACATGTCATCTGTCACAGGGGAAGGTGAACCACACCATACTACACACATGTCATATGTCACAGGGGAAGGTGAACCACTCACCCTATGGTCGCTCATAGCTCAATAAGTACCCCAAGATTTCAAGAGCTCCCAGAGCTCAATGCTCAGCCGAGACTGCCATGGTAGGGTCTTTTCCTGACTCCTAACCTCTCTGAAGGAAGATAAATTTTACCAAGAGGCCTTGAACCTATGCATTCATTCTGAGATGATGGAGCTACAATAATGTTAATCAGTATGTGCACAAATGGCTCACTAAAGAGCTTCTTTGAAGCGAACAAAGTTCCTTCTAAAGATTAATTACTCCAAAATACTTGGAATGTCAAGATATCCATTTAGGATATAAATATTATATTAAATATGTGAATAGTAAAAATGAGTATGATAATTTACAAATGAGAACGAGAGGCTTGCTTATATACCAAGCAAGTGTCTCTTCATGAAGAGTCATGTCCTATTAGACATGCCTCTTCAACCTTAATTATTAGCTTAACTAACTATTATTTATGATTATTATCTTTTACATTATATTTATATTATTTATATATTTTATTCGTTACATTCTTCAATAGAGTGGCCTCATAGTAAACCATACTTGCTGATTTCAGCCTTCATGGTGATCCCAGATTTCAGACTTTAATTTATTCATGAAGTAATGTGAATTCCAAGAGATATAGCACTTAGATGTGCACTTTTTAATTACCATTCAGCAATGTATTTCAGACAAGTTAGTAAGCAGCAATCCTTTATGGGGCTTATCCATGGATCCACTCAAAGTCTTCATATAGAGACCTCATAAGATGACTATGTCTGAATTAGCAGCTTCTTCATCTGATCAAACCTTTTAATCTTAGGGCCCTTCATCTTGACCCCTTAAAAGAAAGCTCCCTCTTACTTTGATAAATGAGAGGATCATCCTCTGTTGGACAGATGTTATCAATAGTTGTATCATAGCCCCCTCTTACTCAAATCATATTCATCAGTCTGTCTTCAACCTGCTATTAATCCAGAGATTTTATAGCTCCCACTGGAGCCTTGCTTTGTTTAATTTCCTGAGCTTCTCATATGGGCTTCAAGGAAGTTCCAGGTCAAGGAGGAACATTCTGAAGAATCGACAAGGTTCTTCTTTAATCAGGAGAAGACATCTTTCTTTGAGATTATTTCAACAAAGGCCATTCTTTTCCTAGCTAATCTTCAAGAATGAAAGCTTCAAATGTTGTACATCTTATCAAAGTGAAAGGTGATGCAGTTTTTTTTACTGGAATTAGGAATATCTTTGTAGCTTCTTCATAGTAGATGATATTTCAAAGGATAGTCTCTCCAATGTTTGCATCTGTCTTGTTCACATACTATAACAAAAGCATCAACATACAGGGCCTACAACATATCACCATCGCTACTAGACTTGTAGCGATATCATACAAAATGTTGGGCCAACGAGAGAACATAAATGATGTTGAGCTACATATACTAGGATGCCATTCATAGGACAGTGCCACTGATACCGCATATAAACAAGAAACTTTACTGCACAAGATACTATCCTTGATAGCTACAGATCTTCGTACTTTCAGGACGACACCAGCATTACCCAATATATCAATACGGTAGGTAATCATCATGGTTCATACAAGCATTGTTTTGTTAACAAGGCTTCTTAGTATTATTCCTGAGATGATAGTAATACATGTCCAGAAATAACGAATCTCTAGCAACATTTCCCTATTCATGTTCAACCTGAGAAGCAAGGTCTGTTCTTGATCTGAATGTTACAGCCTCTGACAAGTTCACTACAACATTCTGTCAATGATGTTTATCAGTGATGCAACTTTTAAATAAGAGGGGAACCTTCTCTGATTATCAATACAAGTGATCGTGTTGCCATGAAAACTTCTACAAGCAGCCAATTTTCAATCCGAGTCTTAGTCATATCTTCAGAAAACTGCCCTAATTCAGTTGTCACTTTTATTGTTTTGCACTGACTTTCAATTAAGCTGATACCTTTGCCCTTCGACTTTATTCCTGGAGATGTTTCATTATAACCTGAGCTTTGGAGGAGGTCAAATAGATCTGTCAACCAAGAGCCACATTTCACAATATGATAAATCATAAAGCTATTGTCTTTGAAGAAAATGACAATACAATTTGATATCAAGGTCGGAGTAGTGGTTAGGATAAGGTTGTCAAGGCATCGAATATGAGATGTTATAGAACTCCTTACAAAAGCTACAGTGCACTGAACCCTTAGTACAGAATATGGGCTGCCTTATTTACGAACAAAAAAAAACTTAATAGATCAGACTTTAAGCATAGCACAGAATTATTTTCATGTCAAACAGATGTATATTGTGAGGAAGTTAACTGTTAATTTCCAAGCTTCAATGAGTTGAGATACCCTCTTGAAGAACGCCAATCAAATGTTGCCAGAATTACATCATCATTAGAGTTCAAGATTCTCAAATCAAGCTCAGAGCAAGGTCACTCAAGACCTTAGAGTTAGCATTAAGAAGAAAGGTTGAATTGCCTTGGAATATCAAGCGATCAATACATCTCCCACAGTGCCTTCACAGACTTTTGCACAATTGTCGGTTTATGACTGATGAATGTGTCATTAGCATATATATATATATGATGTGAAAATCGGCATCGAGATAAAATCAGCAGGGGTTCGGAAAGCTAAAAAATCGGGAAAATCGGGAAAATATCGGTAAAAATCGGCAAATATCGGCTAAGCCAAAAAATCGTGATTTCGAGATAAAATCGGGATGTTATCGAGATGTTCGCAACACTGATATATATATATATATATATATATATCCCTAAGAAATTGTTGTAAAAGCTAGTGCAATTTAGAGTGTATCCAATATTGCTTCTTTGATCTGAAAGATTTCTGAGAATGTATGCCGCAGAGGATAACCAAGGTTGTATAGATCGATACTTATATTCAGAAATGCCAACAAACTCTACAAAGGTATAGGCCTTGAATAGAATATGACTGTTCTCAGTAAAAGATCCAGTGCTCATTTTCAAACTGGGTATGAGACTAGAGGATTGACTTCAATATTTCCTTTAAAAACTCAGCTTCAAATGCCCAGAGATATGCAATGATGCAAAACCATACCTGTCATCTGAAACATTCCAGGGACCTTATAAAAATACAAGGATCTCAGAGAGAAATTATTCTTTTAGGAATGATTCAGTCCTCTAAAACGAGAATCGCAACACTTCAAACAAAGATCTACAATGGTTCGGCCCTATCTCCAGGGATCATAGTAGATTTCGTCCTTTAAGTATATCCTTCTATATGCTTATGATGATGATACAGTCTCAAGCTAGGACTGCTAAATAATCCTCTGAAAATATCTTGAAATTACTCAAAGCACACCTTATGAACACTGGTACATACCTTGATGACCTCCAACCTTTGCTCATGATGTTCGAGTAGCTCTTGGATTGGTGCCCATGATCTTAAGAGAATGTCACAAATTTGTCATTCTTGGACTCAGACTTACCACAGAGGGCTGAAGGTTTAATGAAATTCCTCAGATGCTTCTTGGTGACTGCAATCTCTTATGCTTGGGATTGTCCTCATCTGAGCTCTGATACTATGTTAATTTTGAGTTAACATGTTCTTTGCTTAGTTTAGTTACTTCATTCATCCATTTGCCAATTAATCCATTAGCAATCGCATTAAACACAGTAACTAATGAAAGAACATGAATGATAAATGTTGAAGAAAAGCCAAGACAGAGGAACACAAGAATCTGGCTCAAGCCAGGGAAAAACTCCAAGATGGGGAAAACCCTTGATCAAATCTTCTTATTATCAATCATCAAATGTTCAGCAAAGAGAGAGAGAGAATTTAAATTCAATACTGACTTTCCAAGTAGAAGATTTGATATCAAAGCCCTTAAACATGAAGATGACTCAATCAAAATGAAACTCTGGCACCAAGGGATGGAGTCTTCTATTCTACAATTCTGAATACTGGTTAGGGCACAAACATAGTCAGCTACAGTACCCTATCCATATTCATCTGACCTTCTATGAACTGTGGCCTTCCTTCAAACAGATCTTCCATCAATCAGATGCTCTTTAACCTTCTTCTAAGTTTCAAAAACGGACCATACAGCTTGTTGATCAAGCATAGAAGACTGCGGCCTCCTTCTGTAGATACTCGGTCTCCTGAACAGAGATCTCAAGGCCTGTGGCATGGCAGGAAGTGACCTACACAAGTGCGGCCTGCTTCTAGGAGATATTAGTCCCAAGGGTTATGCCCAAAACATTGTTAGATCAATCCTCGTGCAAGGCGGCAGTCTCTGTGTCAAACTCGGACCTAAAATGAGCCCAAAACCATTCTCAAATAAACCCAGACTTTCTCCAAACAACATCGGCTTCCCTTTCTGCTACTGAACTCAGACTAGGAAATAAAAAATTCCCATACAAATCTGTCCAGACCTGCGGCTATCCACAATGGAGAATCTCGGCCCTAACCCATAAACAAACAGTCCATCAACCTCCATCAAGGCTTCAGCTGCCTCAGACACACATTCAGGCAAGGAAGAAGGCACCTCTATAGATACCATTCGATGGTGGTCAAGAGACGTGACCATTGGACTAGGTGAGCCGACATATAGGTGAGGCCGACCTTGATAATTTACATGTGAGAAAACATAAATTCAAAAACCCACTTCTCCTTATCCAAATTTGACGATCTTTAGGTCGATTTTGGTCCTCTCGAAAAGAGGAATCCAATGCCATAATTATCTTCTTCAAATGAGTTGTCCAAAGTGGAATTTGGCCCTAGTTTCCAATTTTAACACGGCAAAACTCATGGGTGTCTTAAAGGACCGAGATAGACCCATAGTCGTGCTAAAAGGACTTAGCACAGGTTTGAGGCTAGTGGACAATAGAGCGTCCAGTCACATGATGGGGATGAGGTCAGTGTTCCGCAGTATATCAAAGACAGACTTAGACTACCATATGAGTTGTGGAGCTAGCACCACACATGTAATGAAGGGGATTGGATGTGTCAGATTCCAGGTAGAGTCAAAAGGATTTCTAGAGGTGATAGGGATGTTATTTGTTCCAAGGTTGATGGTACATGTGCTCTCAGTATCAATCTTAGAGGATGTTGGATATATAGTTTTGTTCTGAGATGGACATGTGCTTCTATATTCAGAGGGAGTGACCTTGAATGTAGTTGTAGTGCTTGGCATCAGATAGGGGCAGTCATACATGTCGCTGAGACAACCTGTGGGTATATCCGGGGGGATCTTGGATACAAGAATAGTGTCAGTTACTGAGAGGAAGTAGGTGATGAGGAAGAGTAATTCTTCGAGTACTACTAGAAGCCTCAACTGGTATGATATGACATTGATGGATGCTCCGGAGCAGGATCCTTGGAGCATGGCTAGATGTGATAGGTTCTCAGCTCAAGTAGCAGTATTGGCTTCAATGTCAGAGGGAGCAGCTACAGACACTGAGATAGTCTTGGAGACAGATCTAAGTGGAGGAGGTTCTTCCAGAAGTAACTCCCTCGCTAAGGAGTGTTGGAGTTTGTAACTCGAGCATGTACTTCTACATAAGCCTTGTGTTTAGACGTGCAAAAGTCACCCACATATCACCTTAGAATATTTGTTGATGTAAATTAGCCTAAGTTTAACTTAGGAAAAAGCACATAATTATATGATGCCTTATTGAGATTAAAAAAAACATAGATAAAGTATTACTTTAGTGATTAAGTTTTAATCTAAGTCGTCGATCTCAAGTGAGGCGAGATCTAATCTTGGTTGTCCATGACTTTGAGATTAGGGTTAGGGTTAGGGTTAGGATTAGGGTTTTGGCTCAATGTAAAGTTATAAAGGCGAAGCTAAGGTGAGGAGAAAGACACAATGGCAGTGCAAGATTGTGAGAGGCTTCTTAGTGAGCATGTGCTAGGTTTGAGAGAGTGCAATGAGGTTGGTGATCAGTTCTGTATTTTCTCAGTTGGGCCATTATCCCTGGTACAAGAGCCCAAGTAGGTTCTGTGATTAATTTGTTAATGAAGAACTAATGATTGGGTAGAAATCTCTTTATCTCTGTGTTTTAGATCGAGCAATTTTGCTTCCACTATGTTTTTTGTGTTAGGAATCTGGCTGTGTATTTGTATTGTTAATATTTGTTGGGAACCAAATACCAGATGTTGGGTTCAGGAAAGTCTAACATGTTGCTCCAATTGTCGATCAAATCAATCTTTACCAAGCCTTTTATTGGTCTTATGCACCTTGGTAAGCCTTTGTCCTTTCCTATTCATTAAACCCTAGGTCATGAGTGCCCTAGATAGGCCTCTTGAGGTGCATGTGTTGCCTTGTCTTTGTTGGATTGGGCCTTGTCCTTAAGTTGAGTGCCTTTCTTGAGCCTATCCATTTGTCACCTTTGAGCCATAGACTTAGAATACCTATTAGGTGACCAATACTGGGAAGCCTTCCTCGTGGTGAAAGTCCACTAAAGAGCAAGAGGTGGTGTGTTGTGGTGACAATGGACCTCCAACTCATAGCGTTGTCCCTTGGTCTAGTTCTTGTCTTGTGAGCCCTCTCACAAGACCTACTAGATTTTGAGGCAATGGGTACCACAACCAACTTAGAAAGTCATTGCAACAAGGGGCAGAAAAAAATTCCTTATGCAAAGGATAGACCTCAACTTCGCTAACAGGGGTACCAAGCATTGTGAAACATAGTGCCATGGATGTGGAATCTAAATGGTCATGCAAGTTTGTAGTTGTAAATGTTCAACAATTGACACTCTAAGATTGATAATAAATGGAGATTATTTCCCATGAGAATTTTCCTTAAAACTCTTTGTGTATTGTGTAATGAATGTTTATGAGATTGATTGTCAATTTCTTATTTTGTTAAATGGTTCATAGAGAAATAAATATAGACCAGAATATTCATTAGGCATCGTCATTTTTGTTTAATGGTATCCATGTTGTAGATCCATTGCAATTTTGACTTGCCCATTGGAAAATAGATCATATTGCCTCCACCAGATCAATGGCGACCCCATGATGTCCACAAGACAATTACTTCTTAATCTACTTTTCATCCAACTCAAACTTCCAGTCCACATCTTACAAGAATGGTGTGCCTTTCAGGTAGTCTGCCCATGCAAGGCATGTCAGAATATTCGTTGTTCCTTTTTACTGGACCATGCTTTCAAGCATCCTGAATGTGGCATGCACCCTTTGCAAAATTAGGATTCGTTTAATAACCCAAGGCATCTCGAGGTTGGAGCTTGATTACAATAGTTACGAGCATGTTATTAGTTTAACATTTTATGGAAAGGCCAAAGGCCGCAAGTCCCCTTATTGAGGATTAATACATTAAGTGATCACCTTTAACGTTTTCTGGACATCGAATCAGTGAACAACGAACAGAGAACAGAGAGTTAGGGTGCCTGTCGGAACAGCGAATAGCCGAGCAAACAGCAAACAGCAAACAACTTGCAAAGAAGGAACAACGAACAGAGAGTTAGGGTGCCTGTTGAAACATCGAATAGCCAGAGGGAAGGGAACAGTCAGAGGGACCACAACAGGGAGCACACAGTGGGACCACAGAGTGAGGCCAGCAACCAACAACCTCGAGTCCAACGACTACAGGTGTTTCGGACCCACATTTCTTTGTTTAAAATTATTTTGTTTTTGTGCATTACTAGGGTTTCAAGTCGGCAAAACAAAACAATAACTTTTTCAAACCATGGTCCCTTAAAACTTATGTTAAACCTGTGTAACCAACAAGTGAAGTGTTAAGTTAACCAAATATGGGGGCAACGTGGCCTGGTGTAGAAAAAAACACATGTTTTGGTGGAAACTAAATATCTAGGGAACATAGAGTTAAGAAAAAACACTTCAAACAGGTGGGAGGTAACAGTTGGGTATCAAAGGCAAATACTGAGTTCAATGCTAAGGAGTTTTGGAGGAAAGCAGGTGCACATTTTGGAATCCCAATCTCCAAATCTCAGGAGGAGATAACGAGCCATACTAGAACACTATTGCAAAGAGTATAAGTGGGAACTGGAATCCCTTTCTCCCAGATTTTTCTCAAGCCAATGCATTTGGCATAAGAGAGTGGTCTTTGTGAATACAAAACAATACAAGGGGATTTTACGACGCAAGCATAACAAAAAACTGAGACAGTCACAGAAAAAAAAAAAAAAAAAACTCACTTGTATCTTATCAAAAACAACGAAAAACAGTACAAATTTCACGGCCAAAATGCATTTGTTAGTAGAAGAGAAGACATACCAAGATGAGGATATTAGCAAGCATAAAGAGGTCTTATCAAAATAAAAGGAACCCAGGACAAAGCAAAATGAAAGTGAAGATACTTCAACAA
This sequence comes from Pinus taeda, assembly GCA_000404065.3. Taxonomy (NCBI): domain Eukaryota; kingdom Viridiplantae; phylum Streptophyta; class Pinopsida; order Pinales; family Pinaceae; genus Pinus; species Pinus taeda. The sequence continues at coordinate 38,850 of APFE031148649.1, read as the reverse complement.
ACAGAGAAGAGAGTAGTAAGGACACATACGTCCCCACAACCACTCTGTTGTTGTGTTCGTCAGAGCTCTATGTAAGTGAACTCATGAGCATGAAAAAAAGAATAGAGTATATTGAGCTAAAGGGGCAAAATGAAGTTGTCAATTGGAAGTCAATAAAACAAGGTTCTCAAAGAGCAGGTTATAAGCCTACAAAACAATTTGGAAAGAGGGCAGCAAGAGTTGACCACACTGAAACAAGAGTTAGAGCAAATGAAGGCGGTAGAAGGAAAATACATAGTGACAGGGAAAAACAACAGAGCAAATCAGATGGAAGAGATTCAATCAACAATTGTAACGATAGAAATGAGAGAAATCAAATTAAAGCAACAAATAGAAGAAGCTAACTCTTGGGCTCAAGTGGTAAAGGAACCATTGGTTGAGCAAAAAGAAACTATGGAGAGACAAATCAAGAGGCAAATAAGAGAAGAAAAAGATAGGCAAGACAAAGCCACAAATGTCATCATGAAAGGCTTGAAAGATTATGGAGAAAAAGAAAGAACAAATATTTTGGCAAGGGATTTTCTCAAGGACAAGTTGAACTAGACAGGTTATATTCAACAAGCAAATAGGATTGGTAGGAAGACAGAAAATGGAAGGGATAGGCATGTTAGAGTTTCACTAAAAAGTATCAAAGACAAGATGGATATCCTAAAGAGTAAAGGGCTACTTAGAGGCACTCATATTTACCTAGATGATGACTTGACACTTGAACAACAAGATGAGAGAAGGAAAGAATGGGAAAAAGTGAATCAGCAAAAGATGCAGGAAAATGGGTGTGGCTGAAAAATGGGAAAGCCCAGGTCAGCGAGCACTTAACAAATCAAAAATAGAGATTTGGGGCCCCCCGGGAGCCATCTAAACATGGTGAGTTGAAATTGTAGAGGTTACCCATGGAGGAGAGGAATAGGATTGGGACCCATAGCAGAAGGGAAAGACATCATTATACTTATTGAAACTCATGAGCATGACGGTTGCAGGGTTCCAGAATTCGAAGGATACAATAAAAATTTTAGTGTCGAATGAAGAGATTAGTACGGGGAAAGGGCATGGAGGGATCACCGTTCTAATAAGAGAAATATGGAGTGGAATAGTGAAAGTGGAAAAAGAGGATCCAAATAAGCAATTCATATGGCTAAATATAACAGACAACAATGTAACATTCAGGCTGGTTGCATGTTACTTTGCCCCAAAAAACTCAAAGTTCTACAAGAAAACAAATTTAGATAAAGAAGATCCTTATGCAGCTTTAAAAAGAGATATTGTTGCTTTCAGGAGTTTAGGAAAGATAGTTCTAATCAGCGACTTTAATGCCAGGACAGCAAATAATCAGTGTATTTAGTTGGGAAGCAATGGGAATTTGGACAACAATCCTCTTTGGTTAGAGGAGAATGAAGAGAACACGTGGAAAAGGATTTCTCAAGATGGGAATGGGAATGTGTCACACTTCAGTGTTGAGTTGTTAGGCTTATGTAGCCTCTATGACATGGTAATTTGCAATGGCATGAAAGCTTGGCCAACATCCGGTGGCATCACATGTAAAACATATAATGGTCAAAGTGTGGTGGACTATGTAATATGCTCTCAAAGCTCTATTTGCAATTTGTTAGAGTTCGGTATTGAGGACTGTCCTATTGAGATGAATTCCGACCATATGCCTCTATGTATTAAGTTGGGCATACCCACAAGTGAGATACAGGAAGGGCATACCCGACAAGGCCATAAGAAAGTGCATGCAAATGGAAGAATCCTCATAAATAAAGAAAACCAAGAGCTCTTTGTTGCTGCTCTAGAACAAAACCTTCGGGGTGAAAAAAACAACACATAAAACAAGGAAGACAATGCAGAAATAGAATGTATTGGCAGCAATATAGTGATCCCTCTAATCCACAAAGCCTTAAAGGCGTGCAAAAGATCTCGGCCTAAGAAGAGGGTCTCAAACAGTTTTCCAACTAATCCTTGGTATGATGAAGAGTGCAAGGCTGCTAAAAGATCCCTTAAGGAGAAGAAGACAGACGATGAAAGCAGGAAAGAGTATAAAAATCTGATAAAAAGAAAAAAAAGAAAATTATGTGATTTCAAGGAGAAATGAATTAATCTCTTTGGGAAAGCACAACCCCAAAGGATTATGGCGGGAACTGCAACAAAAGAGAAAGCAAATAGAGAATAGTATCTCGGATACTCATTGGTTGGAATATGCAAAGCTCCTCTATGAGAGAAAACAGGGGAAAAGTAGCCCCCCCATAATCAGCTCTACAACTGTGTTATTTTCAGAGGAGGATGTCAAGCGTGGTATAAAAAATCTAGCAAGTGGTAAAGCCCAAGACATTGATGAGTTACAGGCAGAATTTTTAAAATGGGGTGTTGAGATCTTGGCCCCAATCATCAAAAGGATCTTCAACAACATCACGCGAGACAAATTTCCAGTTGAATGGACAACAAGTGTTGCTATCCCTCTATACAAAAGTGGAGACATCAATAATCCGTCGAATTATCGCACTATTATGGTCAATCCTCTTCTTGGAAAATTGTTGGGAGCATGATGGAACGTAGAATCAGCAGTTGGGAAAAAGAAAAGTGGAAAAGAGCGAAAGGGCAGGCTGGCTTTAGGCCACAACACTCTACAATTGATCATTGCATCAGTCTTAGGCACTTCATTGAAAAAGTATGGGACACTCAGGGTGGGGAAGCCTTTTGTTGCTTTGTTGATTTCAAAGAAGCTTTTGACATTGTCCCTAGGGATAAGCTCTAGAGAAGAATGGAAGAGCTTGGAATCCCAAATGAATATAGAGTTGTTGTCCATAAACTGTATGAGAAAGTCAGTGCTAAAATCAGAACTAAAGAGGGTTTCTCGGAATGCTTTGGTAGTGACATTGGGGTCAAGCAGAGGAGCCCCTTTCCCCCACTCTATTTGGTTTATATATTGATAAGCTAGAAGAATGGCTAAACACCGCCGGCGGAGAGGGTATTCAACTAGCAGGTTATGTGGTGAAGCCACTTTTGTATGCTGACGATCTTATCCTAATTGCAAAATCTGCTCAAGGGTTAAGAGAACATTTAAAGGCCTTAGAGCTCTTTTGTCAGGAGGCTGGGATGCAAGTAAACACCAGCAAAACCAAAGTCGTGATCTTCTCTTAGAGAGAAAAAGCAATAGGTTAGCTTTATATTTGAGGAAAAACCCTTGGAAATAGTGGAAGAGTACAAGTACCTAGGAATTGTTTTTCACAATAGGCTCAATTGGGAGACATGCATAGCTAAAAGGATCCAAGGGGGTTGGAGAGCTTCTTACCTTCTTCAAAACAGATGCAGGAAAGTAGAATTATGGGACTGGAAAACCAAGAAAACTCTTTTTGGAGTGTTGGTTACCTCGATTGTCCTCTATGGGTGTGAAGTTTGAAGGAGCAGCGTGTCAAATCACAAGTGGAGACAGCTAGAAAGAATTCAAAAGCACTTAATCATTAGTAAACTCAAAGTCAAGTCAACGGTCCCATATGAGATCCTACTAGTTGAGGCTGGGATGTTCCCGATGGAGGCTTCAGCAATCATTTGTTTGTTAAGTTAATTAAAAAAGGTGGAAAACATGGATGCACATCGTTGGCCCAAGATGATCACCGCAGAGGAACTAAAGCGTAGGAAGAAAACCTGGAGGAAGCAAAATGACAAGTGGATGAGCAAATGGGGAATTAATTGGCAAGACTGTCCTAATTCTAAAGAGGAAATAAAAAATTGGGTGCTTGAAAATTCAGGGCTGCCATGTTGGAAAAGCAGGTTGGCAGAAAAAAAGTGTTATATGTCAACAATTTCAACCCATCACAATAGCATGATGAAAAGACTTATTTGAGTGCTGCAATCAAGGGAAACGCTAAGATTTTGAGAGCCCAACAGAGGACTGGATCTCACCATCTTAGGTGCGAAACAGGTAGGTGGATAACCCCCAAGGAAGAGTGGGAAGAAAGAATGTGTATCTTTTGTAAGGCAGGAACGGTTGAAACCGAATGGCATTTCATCATGGAATGTCCAGCTTATGAGGACGTCCGTAATCAGTTTGAAAGTGGTCTAACGGTTGACATTTTGAGCAAACTGTTTGAGGAAGCAAGGCTCCACCAAACAGCGAATTTTTTTTATCAAGATTCATGGCAAAAGGGCTGTTTTAGAGGGAAACTTGAGATTGTGATATCTTGTTTGGCGTGGAATTTAGGTCCCTTAGACCGCTGGGTCTCGTGGACGTCATTAAAATATACCATTATCTGTCTCTTTTCATAATAAGCCTTCATTTTCTTGCATATTGCTTATTGTTGTCTTGTTAGCAATCAATAAGGATCCCCCGGTTCCTTATTAGACATGCTATCAAAACCTTCATCAAAGGATAAAATTCAAATATGGTAAGAACAATTAAGAATTCATTGTGCAGATGCACAGTTTACAACTTCAAACTTCATGCATTGATGACAATTTAGAGTTTGTAACTGTCCATTTGTTTTGGGTAACAGTTTTGTCCTGTAATCGTGGGACTGTTGTGTTGTAGTTTTTGAGTCAATAGTTTGCGTCTGCTGGCCCATCTTTAAATATGGGAACATTGATATGCATCGATATCTCACCCATTCAACGAATAACATTATGGAGTTGACTTCTTAAATATTTATTTGTAACTTTGTTTAGGCTTCCATATCCATATAGCTATGTTTCTCTCTAAAGAAAAAGTCTGAGCAATAAACATAGACAAAAGGAAAGATATTCACAAAAACAGGAGCCCCGAAAGACATTAAGAATGCATAAACAATAAAAGCATCCGCGGGTGCCTCCGTGATGGATGTGTGAAACAGAAGCGAAGACTTAAAATGAGGAGGTGAAGAAGATGGAAGAATGTTTAGCAGACCTGTGCTGTGCGAAACCACAAAGTGGAATTGAAGGAAGCTGCGGAGAGGATGATTTGGGGGAAAACAGTTGCTGCGGTAATGGGACCATCGAAGTTGACGCCTGGTCCATTAGTTGCAATACCGTGCAATGATTCTGACCACCATTCGTATCTGGGTATTCCCAGCCTCTGCACATCGGATGCTCCATTCGACAGCTGTCCAACCTTTTCTTCTAGAGTCATACGCCTTATCAGATCTTCAACGCGCTCCTTTATAGGCAGCGACGTGTTGCAGAATCCGTATGATACACTATTTACATCATGTTCCTTGCAAGCGTAATCAGTTGAATCAGAAATCACAATCACAATGCTCAGACTGAGTACTATAGATATGCACAGCGCTTGTATCTGTCTTGACATGACTGTAAGTAATCTCATCCAGAAATGTCGATTACCCCCTCTTCTCTCATTGAAGGAATTGCTCCAGACTTGGCTGTCCACTGCTCTAGTTTCTCACCTCTGACTCGAGAGAAGATGCCTCACCTAAAGTTCATTTCAATTCGAAACACCTACTTTTCCAATTTTAGATTATGGAGTGTACCAGGTACCCTTTGAGAACAAATGATTGACCAGTATCCAGTGATTAATCGATATTGTTGGTAGGGGACATATGTCCGAATCCATTAAAAAATAGTTCTTCTGCCTAAATAAAATATAGCTTAAAGCGCTAAGACATCAAGTTCACCATTTTCCTCTTATTGTGATTGGTTTGCAAACATAACAAGGTTCCCCAGTCTTTTTTTATCCGAAGACTAGTGACTGCGTAATCGTGTCTTTTTTCTTTAATCTTGGAAGGTGAAAGGAACCACGATCCGAAGTTAGAGGTAATTTAATTTGTTCATGCAGTGGTAATTTTTATCTATATTAATATAGATTATTTTAATTTGAATCTGGGATTATATATTATAATATAATATATATATATAATATTAATAAATAAATAAAATGCATTAGTTCTTTATAATACTATTTATATTTATATAAATTTCACATCTTTAAGAAAGATCATGGGGCACCATGATTTATGGCGGAGGGGAAAATGGCTCTGAAGTCATGTCTCGCTTCAAACCTACAACCCTCGCGAGATTACAAATAAGCTCTACCGCTTGACTGCAGCTCCCATGTCTCGCCATTAACCCACCGCCTATCTTCTCGACCGCGACTGTGCCATCACCGTCTGGGGCGTTGGGCGTATCTTCTGCGCGGATTGGCATTTGTCAGACACAACCTTCACATACATGTAAAGTTCATCGATTGTTGAGATGGACGAAGAACTCAACGGTTTCTTGGAGGACCCATATGACTCCTCATCCATCTGGACTGCACCTCCACATCAAAGGGCAACTATGGATTTACCAGTGGCAGAGGATATACCAACTTCTCAAGTAGGCGCATCTAGGTTTCCCCATAATATGCTCCTTATTCTTCCATTCCTCATGATTTCGACTCCTTCCTATCGGTTGACCGTGTTTCTGTGGGATACCCTTCCTTCTACACTGTTGTTGACCCTACCTTTTTCGCCCACCTGGACTACCCTACGTCAACCCCTTCCTCGTTTCATTTTTTGGAAACCTGTCTCGTCCCCCCCCCCCATCGCATTCCTTTCCACATAATATGTCTCTTTCTTATCCGAGCGATCCCTCGGTTACAATCTTGGCACCACCGACTAACCCAAGCCCCTCTACGGTTTTCTCCTCATCAATTATTGAACCCTCATTGCCATCTCGTAACCTCCCCCGCTCCCCACCAGTCACTGCCTCTCTCCCCTCAGGCTAATTTGAAGGAGGTCTAATCCCTCAACCTGACCCCTTCCACTGAAGCATTCAATATGGAAGCAGGGATCCACAAGTGGGGTGCAAGAAAATCCAAATGTATCAAACCCAGTAACAAGGGGAGTCAACTAATTCTCAAAGAAGGCCTTCAAATGGAAAACGTCATCAACACCGCAGACAAGGTTTTGGTCGGTAAGGTGTGTGGTAGGAATTACTGTGCTTCCCGTCTGTGGAAGTGAATCACGGAGACTTGGAGCCAAATCTTGGAGGATCTTCCATCCATTGTTACGATGTTGAAGGGATGGTTCGCTCTACAATTCCATAGACTAGAACAAGCGGATTGGGTCCTATCAAAGTTTTGGCATATCGAATTGGCACTAGTACTGCTCAAGAGATCGAGCCCTCTTTTTTATCCTGATCAGGAACAGTTGGGTGTTGGACTAATTTGAGTCAAACTTCCTGGATTGCCCCTTCATCTCTGGTCGGATGATATCTTCAAACATATTAACAACACTCTGGGGACATACCTCAACCATGACAAATCAAGGAAGATGGCATTCGCTCGTATACTGGTCCATCTCGACACCCGTGAAGGGCTGGAGGAAGATATGAAGATCCTGTGGAGAAATACTACAAGAGTGCAATTGTTGGATTACAAAGGAGTACCTTTCCGTTGTAGGCAATGCCACAAAGTTGGTCATCTCTAGAAAGATTGCCCATTGCTCTCCAAGGTCAATCCTCCTTTGGCGACCTCGAAAGATATCACTGAGAAGGTTGGGCTACCTCCTCGAAAGAATCAACAGCTAAAAAGGCAGGGCCAAGCAATTCAAATTGTCTGCAATCACAAAAAATCGGTTGCACCCACACAGTCGCCTCAGCCGCCTTCACCAAGGGTCACCAGATCACGCTCTGTTGCCTCGGGTATTGTTTCCACCAACCCTCTCTCTTTTCCTTTTGTATCGATTGAAACATATGCATCTTATTAGCCTTACATGATGGAAGTAAATGTATCTAGTTGTCATCTCTCTATGATTATCTGCCTCTCTACCACTTCCCCTAATGTCTTTTCCCTACCTCCTCCTTCCATCCTGACTTTCCCGCCTTGCTCCTCCTATGCTAAGGAACTTTCCTCCAATTCTCTTTCTGGCCACCACTACAACCTGCGATCTCGGAACAAATCATCTGCACCTCCTAGGTATGGACTGGGCACAACCTCTCATCTGATGACCCCTAGACCTACCCATGGAAGACAGTCCAATATGTCCAAAGTCATACATAAGGCTGGAACTGACATTGTTGAAGGTAGACAATTATCTATTGTAGGGGTTCTTAGAGCAAGAAATGCCCAATCATCGACTCTCTCATGAAGTGGCTCTTCTTCAATTGTCACAGGCTGGCTAGTCCGACCAAACGACTAGCCCTTAAGAAACTCCTGGAAATTGAGAAGGTAGACGTAACTTACTACAAGAGAAACTTGGTGATTATGAACATATTACCCCTGCACTGTCTGTTATCCTTCATTATTGGACACTCCATGTTCTTGATGCCCGAGGTCGATCTGGGGGCATTGTTATTGGCGTTAACCCGAGGGCATTAAACCTACTAAACGTTTGGGGTAAGGAGGGAGTACTAGTAGTGGACCTATTTTCTGAATAGCTTGGGCTAGAACTCTGATTGGTGAATATTTATGGTCCATGTCATAATCGATTGGAATTTTGGGAGGCAATGTTGAAATCATCGTTCATGCAAGCTGATAACATCATATTGGGAGGTGATCTAAACTTTTCCATTAGTCTAGCAGAATATTGGGGTTCACATGCATAGTCTAACTCCATCACAGACTCGATTGGCCCCATGCTGGAGCAGCACCACTTAATCGATATCCTGATGCCTCACCTCCAAACTACCTGGCGTAATAGGAGAACTGGGGATTCCACGCTAGCTAGGAGATTGGATACATACCTTCTTAAAGAAACTCTCCTAGAAAAATTGACCCTTTACAGGCAATGGGTTGGTTCTGGCGGTATATCAGACCACTCCCCAATATATTTAGAGATCTCTAGCCCTCTACCTAAGCCCAAAGCCCCTTTCAAATTCAATTCAATCTGGCTTCAGGATGAGAGTTATATCAAGCTCATCAAGGATACCTGGCTTGCTAAACTACCTCCACTTGATCAATCTACTTCAGCCTTCTTTGCTAATAAACTCGTGTCTCAAAAAGAAAATGATTGAATGGGCTAAAGCCAAATGAATACAGGATGATAATGCCCTCAGATATATTGAAGAGGAACTAGCCAAGCTTGATGATCCCAGAGGTTTTTCATCTATTGAATCTAAAGACCGAGTATGTCATGTCCCCATTTTATTTTTCTTCATAGTACAGCCAGAGTGGATTTCCAGGGCAGGGGATGGCTAGGTCAGTGGAGCAGGTTTATGTCATCAGGGGTCTCGATGGAGTTTTGAGGATTTTTTTATGGGATTTGATAGCATTCGCTTGGCATATTCCATCATTCGCACAGTTTTCCTTTCGTTTTGTAGCATTCCAACAACTTTCAAAAATCAGCGTTATTATTGGGCATAACTTAATTAATTATGCTTGAGGTGGCATTTCAAGCATATTAATTGATAGAACACCTCAATGTAATAGCTCTTTGGAACCAGAACGAGAATATCTACATGATGAGATGTTGATAAGAGACTTCCAGTGGCCAAAGAGAGTATGGTGGGTGATTTTCCGTTTTCCTTAGTTAAAAATTACTTTAATTAGTTATTTAATTAAGGAAAAATAACTAATTAGGGAAAAAAGGGCCAAAAGTGAATTAAGTGAAATGAAATAAAATTAAATTAAAAGGTCACTTGATAAAGTCAATGGAGGAACTTCTAGAATAATAATAAAATAAGATGCTTCTAGAGGCTTGGGGATCTATCCATGAGATCTATAAAAGAGGAGGAGAAGGTCATTTGGAAACATCTTGGATCTTGGATTGTGTATTGTTTCTTGTATGAGAAGTTGAGAACCTGATTCTATACTCCAACAGTAGCCCCAAGACGGAAACCCTCAGGTGATTCCGTGAGAGTGGGTGATCACCCCTCTCTTCCCTTGGTGAATCCATTCAGGGTTCATCGGTTGCAGTGTATTGTTTTTCAGTTTGTATTGGAGGCTGATTCACGGCATTGTTGTAGATCTGTTTGAGGCCATATTATCTCAGTTGTATGGGTTGTGTATGCATATAAAACCCAAATTATTTAATATAATAAAGCTGAGAGTTTTCTTATTCATTGTGTTATGAGATTGCATTGCTCTATTTGTTTATTTTTACATGACAATCTTTTGTTTGTAAATGAATTTTTTTATGTGAAGTGCTTGTTCCAAATTTTCTTCATTTGGGACATTACAGTGGTATCAGAGCATCGATCTCGGCTCAGCCTGTAGGTTTTCAATTTTTAGTTGCAGCTATTATGATTTGAGGGTTTTTCATTGAGCCCTCAAATTTATTAGAGCCCATATCTTTTATTATTTATGCAAATTATTAAAAGGGACGTTGTAATTTGCAGAGTTGGGCGGAGTAGGAAACTTGCACTAAATTGGGGCTTTCTGTGTCTTCTGGAATCTACCAAAAAGTTTTTTGGGTTTTTCTGGGTTTTATGAGAGGAGTTTGTGGTTAAAATTTTAGATTTTTTTGGGTAGTATGCGAGCTGTAAATCAGTATTCCTTCATTAGTTCGTTTTATCAGTGAACGGGGTAATTCACACCACTTGGTGAGCTTGATCTTGGCTTGGATTTAAGCCAAACCATTTATGGGTTTTTATGGGTTTGGTATGAGGAGCTTTAAGTTATATTTTCAGAACTTTTGGAGTAGTATTAAGGGGAAAACACCAGTTCACCTTCAGCAGCAACAACATAATTTGGGTGTGCGAATTAATTATTTGGGTTATTTTGTTGGGCCTTTGCCACAATAGTAAGGGGAGCTTGAAATTTTAAAAAAATTTAGCTCGTGGATGAGTCACTGAGGTAGCTCGCAGCCCTTAGTGTTGACCCTCTTGTTAGAAGAAATTTGATAAGGAGAATTTTTGGAGGGTTCAGATTTGGAAAAGATGAGGAGCCAAAGAAAGAGCAGTCTTTAGAACCCCCAAAGAAGAGCATAAATCAAATGAGAAGAGAGCATATTTGTTTTACATGTCAAGGAGCATGGACACTAGATCACAAATGTAAAATTAGAGGGGACAGAGATGCAGACGAGACTGCTAAAATTGAAGTAGAGCTGGAAAGGAACTCAAGTCAACTGATTATAAAGAAGATTGAAAGGTCCTTAATTGGACAAGATTCTACTATAGATGGGTGCATTGGTTCTCATGAACCATCATATGAAGTTGTTGACAACAAGCCAGATTTATATTTGAGTGTGTATGGTGAGCAAGCAGTGGACCCTATGGGAGACATTCAGGATGATGGGTCACCAGTGATGATTCAGCAAGAGCAACATATGGTGGAGCATGAGTCAACTCAGGAGAATGGTATGCATAGTATGCATGATGAGACTTTTGGGGAGAGCCAGTTGGAGGTTCATGTTGAGCCCATGATGGAGGAGGATGAGCAACCATCCTTGGGGCCAACCATTGATGAGGAGCAAATAGATGTGCAGACAACTAACAGGGTGACAGTATTTGCAGACACATGTCTTGAGGAGGTGTTGGAGTATGACAGGACAATTTTGAAGGAGATTGGTGGATTGGAGGAGCATGGAGTTTCCCATCAGAAGAGGGAGGCGGTAGTGCATCCATCTTTGGTTCTACCCATTAATGAGGTGCAAACAAATGTAGTGGCAGCTAGCAAAGCTACAACATTTTCAGGTAGCAACCCTCTCAAGGAGTACATAGGTAGGGCTTGCAGCATAATTTGCACACTTTTTCCCATTAGAGGGAGAGAGGTAGGATTTCTTGGACATGTTTTGATTGACTGGGTAGAGCATCAGGAGTTGAGCATGGACCAGTATCAACATAGCAGACGTATTCCTTGCATAAGTGTCCATACATTACATTGGCGGGAGATCATGAGTTGGTATCATTTTGATGGAGTATCAACCTTAGTTCGGGGCACAATACAACAGGGGCACTTAGATGAAGGGGTTACTATATGTTTCTGTGGGCAATGGGATGTGGATCGACGATTCATCAGTATTTTAGTAGCACTAGCCCGACATCAACAGAGTGGGGTTGACCTCGACCTATGCTCGAGGTTGGATTCGAGAGAGGTGATGAGTTGGTACGTGGTGGATGGAGCAGCATTCACAGTTGGAGTTACAGCACAACAGGAGCCTTGGAGCCTTGGAGCCTTGATACTTGTTCTTGGTGGCATTGGGATCTAGGAGGATTTGTTGATGACAGGTTCAGTTAGAGATTAGTCTGGGATCCGAGTATTGAGAGGTCCATTCATGGTGAGATGACACAAGAGCGAAGCATCACCCAATGGTTCGTATGGGATCTGGGCATTGGATCTCAGTTGTGTTGGGCCACTAGATTGATCCACATATTTGGATTTCTTGAGGGCAAGTAATCTTGGGGCGAGAGGGTTGTCATGTCCTCATTTTTATTCTTCTTCATAGTACAACCAGGGTGGATTTCTAGAGCAGGGGATGACTAGGTCAGTGGAGCATGTTTATGTCATCAAGGGTCCCGATGGAGTTTTGAGGAATTTTTATGGGATTTTATAACATTCGCTTAGCATATTCCATCATCCACATAGTTTTCCTTTCATTCTATAGCATTCCAACAACTTTCAAAAATCAGCGTTATTATTGGGCATAACTTAATTAATCATGCTTGAGGTGGCATTCTAGGCAGATTCATTGATGGAACACCTCAGTGTAATAGCTTGTTGGAACCGGAACGAGAAGATATACAGGATGAGATGCTGAGAAGAGACTTCGAGTGGCCAAAGAGAGTATGGTAGGCGATTTTCATTTTCCTTAGTTAAAAATTACTTTAATTAGTTATTTAATTAAGGAAAAATAACTAATTAGAGAAAAAAGGGCTAAAAGTGACTTAAGTGAAATGAAATAAAATTAAAAGGTCACTTGATAAAGTCAATGGAGGAGCTTCTAGAATAATAATAAAATAAGATGCTTCTAGAGGCTTGGGGATCTATCCATGAGGTCTATAAAAGAGGAGGAGAAGGTCACTTGGAAACATATTGGATCTTGGATTGTGTATTGTCTCTTGTATGAGAGGTTGAAAACCTGATTCTCTACTCCAATAGTAGCCCCAGGACGGAAACTCTCGGGTGATTCAGTGAGAGTGGGTGATCACCGATCTCTTTCCATGGTGAATCCATTCAGGGTTCACATGTTGCAGTGTATTATTTTTTAATTTGTTTTGGAGGTTGATTTGCGGCATTGTTGTAGATCTGCTTGAGGTCAGATTATCTCAGTTGTATGGCTTGTATGTGCATATGAAACCCTAGTTATCTAATATAATAAAGCTGAGATTTTCTTATTCATTGTGTTATGAGATTGCAATGCTCTATTTGTTTATTTTTACATGGCAATCTTTTGTTTGTGAATGAATTTTTTATGTGATGTGCTTGCTCCAAATTTCCTTCATTTGGGACATTACAGGGTCATAAAGTTGGAAGCAGATAGACTTAGGATCCTTAAGGAACGAGAAGATACCTGGAGGCTTAGTAGCAGAGCCACATGGTTACAAGCCGGAGATGACAACACCAATTTTTTCCAAAAATATGCTAAGGTGTGTAAGGCCATCAATACCATTTGGTCTATTGAAAATGAGGAAGGACTACATATTACTTCTTTCAATCAACTAGCTTCTTTAGGCATATCCCATTTCAGTCGACTTTTCAAAGCACCACATGAAGCCACCCTGGTTGAAATAATTAAAATTGTTGGCTTATTTCCTCATTTTGTCAATGAAGAAGTAGCTGCGAACTTGAACAAACATGTCTCAATGGGGGAATTAGAAGTTGTGCTCAAATGGTTCAAAAATGATAAGAGCCTGGGCCCGAATGGTTGGCCTATTGAATTTATTTAACTTTCTTTGAATTACTTGGACATGATCTTCTTCGAGTGGTGCAAGAATCCAAGATGTATGGTCACATGTATGATGCCTTTAACTCTACTTTCATCGCCCTCATTCCCAATCGGATTTGCCCTGAACTTTCAATGACTATAGGCCCATATCCTTCTACAACTGCATCTATAAGATTATTGCCAAAATCATTTCCAATCGCCTTAAGCCTATACTTTCACATCACATATCACAAGAACAGTTAGCTTTTCTGGACAATCGACAAATCCATGATGCAATTGACATTGCACAGGAAGGGCTCCACTCCATGCATATCAAACATATTAAGGGCATGATTCTCAAAATTGACTTAGCAAAGGCCTTTGACAGAACCAATTGGTTATACATTTGGATGCTTCTAACTCATTTGGGCTTCCCTATTCTCTGATCAACTGGATCATGTGTTGAATTTATATTGTGTCATACAGTGTTCTCATCAATGGTTCTGCATCAAATTCTTCCCATGTTGAGTGTGGGCTCATGCAAGGATGCCCCTTATCTTCCCTACTCTTCTTATTAGTAATGGAAGCACTGAGTAGGCTACTAACCGATGAAAAGAACAAAGGCAGATTGGAGGGCATCACAATTGTAGACAATTGTGTACTATCTCATCTCCTATTCGTTGAATATACACTCATTTTCTTGAATGGGTCTATTAGTGACTCTTCGTTCTTCAATTCATTGCTCAAATTATTTTATAAAGCCACTGGGATGTGCTGCAATCATACGAAATCCACCTTGTTAGCGTTGGGATGCTCTCAGCATGAACTACAATTTTCCATTCATAGATTTCCTTTTACCTCCCTAGCCTTTGATGATGGCCTCAAGTATCTTGGTTTTCGCCTCAAGCCCAATAAATACAAAATCGTTGATTGGTCCTGGTTGGTGGCCAAAATTGAAAGTAGACTGAACACTTGGAAACACAGATGGCTCTCAAGGGCAGGTCAACTAGTTCTCATCAAATCTGTCTTAGAAGCGATCCTGGTATACTGGATGTCACTTGCTTGGATTCCCAATGGAATTCTCTCCAAAATACAACAAATATGTTGCAGATTTCTATGGAAAGGATCAGAAGATGGCCACACATTTGCCTGGACCAGATGGGATCTTATCACGCTGCCTAAGAAATGGGGTCGTTGGGGATTAAAGCTTCTCCAAAGCACTTGCTGCTAAATTGGGTTGGCAAATTCTTACTGCAGACAATCTATGGACCAAGGTGGTTATCAGAAAATACATCAATCCCCTTTGCCCCATTGAATGTATCAGGAGCCTAAATCAGAACATGTTAAATATTTCTACGATGTGGCATGCCATTATCAATTCTATAGAGCACATTAAAAATGGTCTGGTCTTGAGGATCAGATCGGGTAGTCAGGTTCATATAGGGATGGATCCATGGTCTGGATGTGGGAATGCACACATATTATCTCTAGATCTCATTCAGTCCTTGGAACATGTTGGCTTCACTGTTATTAATCATATTGTTGACCCTACAAATACCTCTATCTTCTCTCAATCTTGGAAATCAACACTTGACCTCCACATTCCTGTACAATGGTAGCAAGAATTGACAAGCTACATAGGAGCGCTAGCAGAATCACATGTAAGAATTCTAGATAGAGGCGATGAACTTATTTGGGCTTGCTCTCAACACGGTATATACACCTTGAAGGATGGATACCCCATCATTTATGCAGAACATCATCCTCCTGATGTGGTATGGTGGTGGTGCCCTCTCTGGAAAGTAAAATTTCCTCCAAAGGCCAAGCTATTTATGTGGTGTATATTGTGAAACAAGGCACCCAAAAGTGACCATTTACAGAAGCGATCTATTCATGGCCCCTCCTGGTGTGTCCTTCACAGAAATGTGGAAGAAAGCATTGATAATTTATTTTTACACTGCCCCTCTACCATTATGTTATGGCACATTATGCTTAATCTTCTGAATACAAATTTAACCTGGACTGGCCAGACAATTACATCAGCGTGGGAAGCGTGGTGGAATCAAGTTATCCCCACCAAGCTTCGAAATCTCCCTCCTTTGATTTGCTGGGGTATTTGGATATGAAGGAATATGTTAATATTCCATGAGAAGAATCCCAAGTGGAACATTATCTTTGGACATGTCTCGACCTTATATCATATGATACCCGAGGATGCACCCAAGCGACCGCACATAACTATCATAACGAAGACCATCAACAAATCTTATCCTTGGGCATTTTTTGACAAATATGCACAAAACGATGGATGCAAAGGAGGTGTTGTTTTATATCTACAAGAGGATCATTACTACAAAATTAAAAATTGGGCTTGGACGAGGCACAAACAACTTTGTTGAACTATCCAACCTTAAACACCTTCTCACTTTCTCACTTGAAAAAGGTTGCAGGCACCTTCAGATATTTGGAGACTCTAAGCTTATCATTAGTTGGTTTGAACAACAATCTTTATGTCACATGCACACACTATGGAACCTATTGGATGAAGTTTTACTACTAAAATCTCAGTTTGATATCATTTCATGTCATCATATTTACAAGGAAAGGAACCACATTTCTTATCTACCTTCTAAGGAGGCAGTGCTCTAGCCATACAACCAATGGATGATACAAGAACATAATGGACATGATTACTATCAACACTTTCACAGACCTTTTAACGATCAACACTCACAGTGGGATGATCAAACCTAATTATGGGATGGATATGGTTTACGATAGCACTTTTTTGCTTATTTCAGACTTATGTATTTAGATTATCATTTTGTATATTTATGGGATAAGTTACAATGATGTAACAAACTTTTTTCAATATGTGGCGTGCCACTAGATTTTGATATAAGCTTTCTATAAAGCATGTACAACATGTAATTTTCAGATATATTAATGAAAGTTACGATTTTTCCTTGGGAAAAAAGTTCACATCTTTATATATTTAAATATTCTTAATTTCAAAATGATATGTTTTAAAATTTTTGTATTAATTTTAACATAGGAATATATATATAATATATATATATAATATATAATATATAATATTATAATAAATATAAGATATATAGATAGTTTAATTTTTTTTTTTTTTTTATATGTTTATAATTAAATTGGAATATAAAAATCTAAAATATCATGATTATGAATATAAATTATTATTATTTTAATTTAATACGATAAGGTGGATTTTTATATTATTATTATATTATATATATATTTCACATATATATTCTTATCTTTTGATATTATTTTTCATAATTTCTTTTAATTTGATATTCCGTTTCATATATATATATATATACCCAAGAAAATTGTAATACCTTCAAAATGACGCTAGAGAGGCTCTTCGAGAAGGAGAAAATTACAATTCACAGCCTTCATAGTCATGAATTAACACATTTAATTCAATGCGCACTTGCAAAGTGCAAAAGAGCAAAAATTAAGAAGTCTGAAACAAATTTCTTTTCGGTTAATGCTTGGCTTGACAAGGAATGCAAAAAGGTAAGGAAAATGTGGAAAGAGTCAAACAAGGATAACATAAACCTCAAAGCTTACAAGCAATTATTAAGCAAGAAAAAGGTTGATTTCATGGTTTCAAGGAGGGAAGAACTAATCTTCCTTGGGAAAAATAATCCCAAATTATTTTGGAAGGAGCTCCAACCAAAAAATATACAAATTGGAAATAAAATTACAACGTCTAAAGGGTTTGACTATGCAAGACAACTCTATGAGAAGGTTCCCAAGGTTGACCCTCCCCCCTTGGTTAACACTGATATTGAACTCTTCACGGTACAAGAGGTAGAGATGGGTATCAAGAAATTGGGTGTTGGAAAAGAAAAAGACTTAGCTGAACTCCAAGCAGAATATCTTAAGTGGGGCTCAAAGATTCTTGCACCTCACATTACAAAAATCTTCAACAACATCATACAACAAGGACTCCTCGTAGATTGGACAACTAGTCTAGCAATACCTCTTTTCAAGAGTGGTGACGTCAATAATCCCTCCAATTATAGGACCATCATGATAAACCCTTTGTTTGCAAAGCTATTTGGAAGCATGCTAGAAAACAAAATTAGCAAGTGGGCAGAAGAAAGAGATAAGCGTGCTAAAGGGAAAGCAGGTTTTAGACCTAAACATTCAACAATTGATCATTGTATAACTTTAAGGCACATCATTGAAAAAGTTTGGGAGAAAAAGGAAGAAGTCTTTTGTTGCTTTGTTGATTTCAGAAAAGTGTTTGACTCGGTTCCTAGGGATAAACTTTGGCACAGAATGGAGGAACTTGGGGTTCCTAAACATTTGAGAGCAGTTGTGCATAAGCTGTATGAAGAGGTGAAAGCCAAAATTAGAACTTCAGCAGGCATTTCTGAAAGTTTTAGAAGTGATATCAGGGTCAAGCAAAGTTGCCCATTGTCTCCTACCCTTTTTGGTTTATATACCAACAAGCTTGAGGATTGGTTAAATTCGCAAGGGTCTGATGGTATCTATTTGGGCAAGTTTGTTATAGGACTTGTTTTGTATGCATATGACCTTATTATGATTGCTAAATCGACTCTTGGTTTGCAAGAGCACTTACTATCCCTTGAGCATTTTTGTAGAAGTGTGGGGACGCAAGTCAATATCAACAAAACGAAAGTAGTGGTCTTCTCTAAGAAAAGAAAACATAACCAACATAAGTTCTACTTTGAAGGCAACATTCTGGAAGAAGTTGAGGAGTACAAATGCCTCAGAATTGACTTCAACAAAAATCTAAGATGGAATGGTTGTAGAAAGAAAAGAACTTTGGGGGATGGAAAACATTTTATGTTTTTCAAAATAGGTGTAGAGAGGCAGAGTTATGGGACTGGAAAACCACTCAAACTCTTTTTGGGCTTCTAGTGATTCCGGTGATTCTCTATGGTTGTGAACTATGGGCCAGCAGTACATCTGACATGCAGTGGAGACAAATTGAGAAAATTTAGAAGCGTTTGATTACAAACAAATTTAAGATTAAAAGTACAGTTCCTTATGATATCTTGTTAAGTGAAACAGGGACTGCTCCTATTGAAGCAATTGCTATGGTGCGAGTCATAACGTATTTAATTTTTTTTTTATCAAATGGAAGAGGGTAGATGGCCTAAGGTTGTCTTCAATGATAGATTGTGCAAGAGCAAAAAAACTTGGATGCAACAAAATAACAAATGGTTTAGTAAATGGGGTATTTGCTTGAACGCGTGTCACATAAACAACAAAGAGATAAAAGCTTTTGTTATGGAAAAGTTCCACAAGTGTACTTGGAATAAGGAGCTAGGAAGAAAGAAAAATTATTATGTTAAAGTGTTTAATTCCACTCATAGCCATTAACCAAAAGCATACATAGAGGCCAATATCTCTTGGAGAGCCAAAATTCTTATTGCTCAGTTAAGGACTAATTCTCATCAACTTCGTTGTGAAACAGGGCGCTGGAAAAGGCCAAAGGAAGTGTGGGAGGAAAGAATATGCATTTTTTGTTCTTCCGGAAAAGTGGAAACAAAAAATCATTTCATTTTAGAATGTGAGGCTTTCAAATACAATAGGGAAAGTTATGCAGATATGATGCCAGCTAGCTTTTGGGATAATCTATTTAGCGAGGGGTTCATCGAGAAGTTGGGACTATTTATTTTGAAGCTTCACGGAAAAAGGGCTGAATACATCAAGCAAATGAAGAAGCAATCTGTCCCATAGGCCATCTTTAGCCTCATGGACGTTAAAATAATTTCTTTCTTTCTTTCTTTCTTGCTATATATTGGTTAATTTGAAATGTTTGATGTCGTAAATTTGAATTTATGTTATATGTGTATAATATATGTATTTGAGTAATTTGAATTGATTCTACACCATCTTTTAGTTTTTCATCTGATCATTGGTAATTGAGCGAATTTAAATTTAAGGATTAAATTTTCTAAAACAATTTTTTTTTAATAAAATTTGAGAAAAAATATAGATTTTGAATTTATTTATTTTTAATTTTGTTGGGAGTTAAAAAGAAAAATATTGTATTCTTTATAATACTATTTAATATAAAATTTCACATCTTAATATAGTGAATATTTTTATTTTTAGTTTTTATTTTTAACTTTCATTATATATATATCTGTGTGTGTGTGTGGAAAACATTTTTTTGAGATTGTTTTTTTTTGTTTAACATGACTATATATATGAAAGTGCAAAAAAGAATTGTAAGTATTAAGTTTTTTTATTTATATATTATTAATTAAAATTGAATATGAAGTTCTAAAATATTATAGTTGTGAATGCGAATCATTATTATTTTAAGTTACATGGTAAGATGGATCTTTATAACTACTATTTACACTTTATATATATTTCACATTTTTATATATATCCTTTGTTATTTTTTTGTTATTATCTTTCATAATTTCCTCATTTAATTGGATATTCTCCTTCATAATTTTTTTAGTTAATCTTACTTGTTTGATGTCTTGAATTTGAATTTATGTTGTATGTGCATAATATTAATGCGTGTGTGAGTAATTTGAATATTTGAATTGAGTTGACATTATTTTTTTAAGTTTTCATCTAATGTTTCACAACAATGTGTTCACTATAGTTGAATATTTAAATGAGTGGACATTAGTTTTTAATTTTTAATTTCTCGCTTAACACTTCTCAATTAATTTTTAATTACCCTACTGGTTCAAGGTAGGTTCTTGGGGTTCTACTCAGTATGCACCCAACCTCAATTTGGATTGAAGCTAACTATGGCACTAGATGACCTTCCCCTTGTCTAATGTAAACTAGATTATTGGTGGTCACTTAATATGAGGGATGGTGATTGGGAAGGTGGTATTGGTACAATGGTTATTGATTTGGAAAAGCAAGCTTAGTCAATATGTAAAGTAACATTTCAACTTTTTGACACTAACTAGGGAAAAAGGGGTTGGATTATAATGGATGGTTCAACTAATCTAGTTTTAGACAAGGGAATGACAAAATCCAAGCAAGATTGGATTTTGTGTGTGGCCCTTGGAACAACATATCATTTTTTTTCATCTACATCCAATAGATGTTTTGGTTGAGGTTACTAGCTTGTATCATTTTCCCATCCTAACTTTTATTTTGATTGGGCATGTATTGGATATATATCCTTCCTTGTTTAAGTTGAATGTTTCTCATTTGGACTCTCCTAAATCATGTACTCATACGTTGCATGTGGAACCTCATCCCTTATTGTACCATCTTATAGGGATCAACTATTCTTTTTTTCTTTTGGGGGGGGGGGGGGGGGTTGTTATTTTGTCGATTATCAAATTTATCAGAGGATGGGAGTGTAGTATGGCTCACAAATGTTGTTGAGTGCATCCAAAGGCTAGGAAAAAGTTGGAGGATGTTGGTATCTTCCTGGAGGAGGATTTGCATGACATTTCTCTCCAAGGAAATGACATACATGACATTACTCTTTAGGAGGATGCACTTAGAATTGGTGGTGTGTAGAGAGGAGGAGTACATATCCAAGGGGGCTCGAATTCACTCCTACGTTCACTAAATTTAGGAGAGTGATGTCAGTTCAAAAGTTTCCTTTGGTTTCTTAAGAAAAAAATGTTCGTTGATAGGGTGCTAGGCTTTTCACAGGCTTGATGACTCTCTTCAAGAGGATATGATTGAATTTTGAGGAATGTGTGGTCATCATTTTAAAAATAATTTTTCTCCTTATACTTTGTCACATTCAATTATGGTTTCCAGGGGCTACTACCATTGAGTGGCCCACCATAAAGTCACCATTGGATTTTACTAGGCTTGATGACTGTCTTTAAGAGAATCTGAATGAAATTTGAGGTATGTGTGGTCATCATTTTCATAATATTTTTTTTCCTTATACTTTGTCAAATTAATTTATGGTTTTTAGGGATTTCTAATATTAAGTGGCCTACCTTAAATTCTCTATTGGAGACTACAACATACTGGTAAAATAATCTACAAAGGATGAGATTTTCATTAAACTATGTAGAAAGGAAAATATCTTGAAATTTATGGATTACCTTGATAGTTTTATAACGTGATGAGGGACAGAATAGGGGGTGATTTCGTTGCTTGGTATCTAAGGCCTCCTCCACAAATTATTTGATGGTGCCTCTCAATCAAGGACTAATTATATTCATCCCCAAAAATGATGTAATAAACTTTATAAGGGGTGGCATCCTATCACCATAATGAGAGTTGCATACAATTTATGGCTAAAATTGTAGCTTTATATATCTACGTTTTGCCAAGAATATTGTCCAAAAGAAACAAATAGGTTTTGTGTAGGGGTGTTTCATCCAAGACATAGTGATCTCAACATGAGAGGTGATGGAGTGGGCTAGAGATATTATGAAAGACTAGGAACATATAAATAAATATATAACCAATATATATATTTTTCAAACTCCTATAAAAAACATTAAACAAATAAAAGTAAATCTATCAAATAAGAGAGAGGGAATAAGATATTTATGTGGTAAAACCCCAAGGTGGGGAAACATCCATAGAAGTAAGGTCTTTGTATTATATATATAACTCTCTCAATTATAATTATTAGAACACACACATGTATGGATTTCAAAAGGGATCCATGCAACTCTCAAACATATGGATGATCTAGCCTAATGACCTATTGGGTCTCGGTTAATGATTAATACCATAAGCCACCCTCCACTCTTCCTTGATTAAAGACCAATTGCCTCAATTTATAGTAACCAGGAGAAACTAAGACTATTGATCATCAGACACAACCAAATATGGACATCAACCAATCCATAAAGGTCGATGATAATCTCATCAAGAGATAATGGAGAAAGAATGGATAAGAATTTCTTATGAGTTTAGGTCACCATTATTTAAGGGATAGGTAACCACAAAGTAATTCCAAAGCTATCCCCATGCATATGTGTGCTATTTTACAAAAGTCTCTAAATGCATAAATGTCCCACAAATGAAGTTATAAATATCATTATCATCGAGGCACTAACTATAAAATTTCATCAAACCACTAGATAATTTTAAAATGATTTCTAGTTGTCCCCCATAATCTTGATCTAGGAATGAGCTAAATGAGCACCTAGGTGTAGGAAGTAGCAACATTACTTAAGAATAATACAAAAATAATGTGAGGTATTTAATATCTCACAATTCTAATGATACTTAATTGTGTGTACAAATGCCTCAAAATGATGTTTTTACAATCACCATAGTGATAGGCTATACAATAATAAATGTGGTCGCTAGACAATCATTATCTTATGAGATATAATGAAAACAATTGGAAGAAGATGGTTTTATGACAGACCCTTCCTTAATATCAACTTCAAATAACCTAGATAAGTGGCAAAGATAACACCACATTGCTATTGTCAAGGATAAGCTACGGAGTGGGACAGTGTATGAAACCATGAATAAGTTGCGACCAAATCCTCAATAAGGTGCAATAAGAAGACAACTACTACCATCAAGAACCAATGTAGAATGATTGATCATGATGAAGTGTCAAAAAACTCAAGAGAGAGTATAAATATTCATAATCAATCTATATCCAAACTATTCACACACACCACTATGAAACGAGTGAAGCAAACAAAGAGCTAACTACAAGAAATATCCTCCAAAAGAAAAGGAAAGAATCATCATGGAAAGTCCATAATGTGTCAAATAATAATCTCTCCAAGACATGAATGATAACAAAATATAAAGTTGATTTTGATCCAACAAGTTGAAAGGATTAATGATCAATTGAAGTGCGACAATCAAGAACTTGAATATGATTTCACAATAATCATAAAGTTCAACAAGTATTATGTTATGTACCACATGCAATCTAAAATGGTCTCCCCATCACAAATACATAGTGCTAAGCAAAGAAATAAACTTTCTCCATGAATTGTCTCAAACAAACTACTCTCACAATCCAACAAAAAATAAATATGACCTTTTTCATCCTTAATAATTAGATGGTTAAATCAACATAAGCTCATATCACCATTGCATATAGTATGAAATTCTATTATTATTTTTTTAAATCCACTCAAAATTATCATCTTTATCAATAAGTCATGACTATTTTAAGTTCCAAAAATTAATTCTAACCTTGAGTTTTTGGGAACAAATGAAAATCACCAACATCAAATAGAAAATCCATTGGGTCCAAATATGTTTCTACGTAGAGAACTAAAAAATGCCAATGTTTGCAAAAAATTGCGTTCAAAGATGATATTGTATGACAAAGTCATGGCAATTTAAAAATCAACTTCAAAATATTGGAGCTAATCCCTACAAGCTAAGCCACAAGTTGCATGTGTTAGCCTCCAATTGGTCTATATGGTACCTAGTACATTCTAACATGGAAATATACAAAAGCTCAATAATAGCCCCTCGTTGATTTTCCATGTAAACAAAGAATAAGACCAAGGTCATGGGACACACATTCCAAGTTGAATGGAGGGGTAAACATTATAGTGGGCATCACTTCTGATTTAATTAATGGTTATGGAAATTGGCAAAGGCAAAGAGGCAATAAATGGCATTTAATTATGAAAATAAAGAAAATAAGAGAAAAGGAAGGCGAAGAGACACAAATTTGCATGCAAGGGAAATTAGAGGAAAATGAAGAAAAAGGAGACATCAATGATAAAAAGGCATCAAAGAATCAATTCACATCTTTTGGTTTATCGTTTTGTCAGTCTTAGCTTTTCTCTCTCACACTCTTGCACACTTAGAGCATTCTTGGAGCATTTTTGGAGCATTTAACATTCGCTTGGACTTGGAGAAAGAAAGCAAAAGACAACCAAGGAATTGGTGAGCAGTGGAAGAGAAGGTTGGATCAACTACTACAATAGGAATACACAACATGTAACATGTTGCATGTGTGATTTCCTTTAAGGTTTTTGGATGTATGGCACATGCATGTGGTTCCTTAGTCATGTGATATCACTGGCATGGAGATTTGTCTGGATTGATAGTGGTTTCAACCTTACCTTGCCATTTCCTAGATAACCATGATGTAGTGGGTTCCCCATTTGGATTTTTGATTAGTTCTCAGGTTCTTTATGGTTGTGGGTTGGGATAGAATATATGAAGCCCTACAGTTTGGGTTCTTTGGAGGCCATGGGTTGAGAGGGGAGATATCTAGAGCCTTGTAACAACTTGGGTTCCCTAGAGGTTGTGGGTTGTGTTATCACCTAGATTGAACCTCAGGCTGAAGGAAGGCAATGCCAGGGTAACCAAAAACCACGCTTAGCCAAATAGCTAGC
Source organism: Pinus taeda (assembly GCA_000404065.3). Classification (NCBI taxonomy): domain Eukaryota; kingdom Viridiplantae; phylum Streptophyta; class Pinopsida; order Pinales; family Pinaceae; genus Pinus; species Pinus taeda. Next base: position 13,790 of record APFE031148649.1, on the reverse strand, counting down.
CCTACTAGGCCAGGAGAGGGCTCTCTCCATAGGGATCTCAATCAAAATGACTCCGTCAAGAAAATGATATTAGGCTAGGTATAGTAGCACAAGGTTTGATTTGATTTTGAAGGGGTTCTGCTGGATCAAGAGGAGCCAACCAGTTAGAGCAAGGAAATTAGATAAAAAATGCAGGGTGTTCAATGGGGCAAGGTAGGCATAAGTTTTAGCACTCTAGGGATTGATGGGTGAGGTGTTTTAAGACTGGTGAGAAGCTAGGAAGAGCATGTGATTACCATGGATCCTTCCTAGACTGTAGAAAACATATAATGGTGAATATTTCCCCAAAGCAGAGTAGTGATGTTATGAATTCTGCCTATCAACTTGGAAACATTAACTTAGAAGCAATGAAATGATTAATGAAGTACACAAAACATTCTAACATATGATCACAAGAGAAGAAACTAAACTAAAATTCTTACCACATGGATCCCAAAGAAATAGCTGCAATTTTTATTAATCTCCTACTAAACTACTACAAAATGATGTATAATCAAGGCATAAGCATCCAACTGAGTCCAACCCTTTACAATGAGAAAGAAGAAGAAGATATAGACATGAATTCAACCTCCTCCCATCCTCAGGAGTCGAATCCCTAAGATGAGGAGCTAATCTAACCAACACTGAACAAGAAACTGGAATCTAGGCATCCTAACAACCTGCCTCTAAAAGTGAGGAAACTAATTCATTTGTGCTCAAAATGACTTTCAATCTAATGAATCTACCCTATACTACTAATTATCCATCATATTTACTAGCCAAGTCATCATTTACATTAGTAAAACATCCTCCATGAGAGAAAATCCAAGATCACAGTGAAAACACAGTGAAATGGCAATCCTGTGCAAAATTTGTCATACACACAACGCCACTTTCAGGTCCCTTTTGGAGGCCTTCCCAGCATCCAAATTGAGCTCATGATAGCTCGTTGGAAATCTCTTCAAGTCTACTTTCCACAACATCTAGAATTTATTCATTTGAAGCTCATTTGACCTCTCAAAAGTTGATTCTCACAAGACTGCTTTTGTGTGTCCAAAAAGTGGAAAAAAGGTCATTTCTTGACCTTTTGGTAGACCAGTTCTGCTCCAGAAGCTTAGAAAATGCATAGGGTGCATGTACTCATCACTTTGAATCCAAAAATGCAAGCCCTTTGTCCATTGGGTGTCCTGGTAAAAGCGCAGCGCCACCATAGAGCCAAGTTTCATGTGTTAAAATTTGTCCTACGTGTAGCGCCACTGGCCCTACACGCAGTGCAACTTTCGGGTCTCTTTTGGAGGCCTTCCCGACATCGAAATTGAGCCCATGATAGATTTTTTTTCCCATAAGGATACATCGTAATTTTATTAATGATAACAAAATTACATTTTGTAGATGCTAAGGCACATATGCATAAAGCAGATCAAAAGACTGTTGTCAAAAGAAAAACCAGAAAAAAAATGTACAATGAGGAGGAAATCATGCTTTCTCCCTTTTTTCTTCTCAACCTTTCGCCATTCCCCTTGAGTCAGTGAGGACGAAAAAAGTATGAGAGAAGTGCCCTCCACAAGGCAAGGATTTTCCTTGTTAGAATCAGAGTGATCTGGAGAATGTTGTCTTTTAGCTCCACTGGTGTCGGATGTATCTAGTATCTTCTTCAGCAAAGTGTCCATCAGTTCCTGTGCTATAATTTGCTCTATTTCTGGCATCTTGTGTGTCTGATTGTTCGCTTTGGGTATGGTTTCCGTAGCTTCCTCCTCAATAGGAAAATCATAAGGATCTAGTGGAGGGATAGTTGCCTCCTCGTCTTCTGCTTCTTCATATGGGTTCACTGTGCACTGCCAGCCTCTTGGTTTTTGTGTTTGTTTCTTGTTTCTTCTGGTTTCTTTTTTGGCTTGTGGGCAGTTACTAAGGAGGTGACCATTTTTTGATAGCCACGACACCTGAAGGCCGTGTTCTCATAATCTAGTGGTTGATTCCATTGTATGTTGTTATGGATCAGAATTATGCTATCAGGTAAGCCTTGGCTAAGATATACTTCTACACAGATTCTGGCAAAAGTATGTATACCTATTGTAAGTCTTTCCATGTCTTGCTTGAGGTATTTTCCTATCACATTCCCCATCGCTTCAAAAACTTTGGGAAGACGGAAGTGTAGCATGAGGTTGTGTACCCTGACCCATACCAGCATTTTGGAAACCACCATAGTATTGGCGTCAAAACCTGGGAACTGGGGAGTCATGAAGAGTCCAACATTGCCCCAGAACCATGGACCCTCATGGAGGGTATATTCCCTTTCCTTGACCGTGTCAAATCTGACAATAAAAAAACCTTTGGAGCATAATTGGATATCACAGTTTGTTGTCCATGTGGAGTAGATCCATTGTTGTAAAGCATCTGTTTTGGGCCAAAAGCCATTGAATCTACATATGACAGCCTTAGTAGAGAAATCAATATAAAATTCATTTACCTCAGGCAGAGTGATTGTCAGTACTGGAGTCTGCATTTTTTGCTCCACAATATAGGGTCCAGGTAGTTCTTGTGGTGTTCTTGGCTTTTTGTTGGCTTCCCTCTTCCCTTTGAAAACATCCTTGAAAGAAGTTGTACCCTTTGAGCTGGATCCGGAGCTTCCACCTCTCAGCCTCGTGCTTAGTATGATGGTTGAATCTCGCACAAATCCATAGTCCTGTACTGTGTATTGGTCTTGTAAAATTTGTCCTGCATATAGCAAGCTTTGCATGTTTACTGGTATGCCTGTATGTGCTTGTATTTCATACTTTATGTCTTTGATCAGTTTCCCCTTCCAGGTTCACTTGCATATCGTTCTCCCTGACAGGGTTCTGATAAAAATTTGTATCAGTTCCTGTCCGGAGTCCTTGGTGGCTAGTGTTGTTCTTGACCCGGATCTTTCTACTATTTGGGCCTCCAATATAGAGGAATGTGCTGCAGGCCAAGACATTAACAAAGGTACGTGCACGGCTAACCCAGCTGCCGAAATCCTTGTTTTTCCATTGCATCTATGTTCTCTGGTTTACTATGTAGCAACATCGCAGTTTATTCCATCTTGTTCTAGAGCTGCAATGCCATAGCATGCACTGAGAACACCAGCAAATGTCTGCAAACTTGGCTGCAGGCTTGCCCTTTGCATCTCTACAAAAAACCTCAAGGCATTAGCCACCAACCCATGCTGAGCATACCTTCTATCATGGCATTCCACGAGTGCACATTTCTTTGAGGCATTTCATCAAAACCCTATCTTGCAGCCTGCAAGTTGTTGCATTTCACATATCCTGCAATCATACTGGTCCATGAAGCCACATCTCTTTCAAGCATTATGTCAAACACTTGATGTGCATAATCCATATACCCCGATTTCACATACATATGGATTTGGGCACTCCATAAAACAACATCAGAACAAAACCCATTTATAATTATGTGGGAATGGACCTGCTTTCCTTGCTCCACATCAGATAGGCTTGTACTCGGATTGGCCGTTACAATGCCAGTGAGAGTGTATCGATCAGGCTTCATGTCCATGCCCTGCAGCAACGAGGTAGCCTGCCCAATAGAGCCTTCTCCCTACCGAGCATATGCGCAGATATTTGCCCACCACATATCCCCTGACCACAATGTCAGTGCAGAGCCGCAAGGAGTCTGCAGTGACCCCAACACCTGTTGAAAATCCATGCCTTTGGTCACTTAGATACGGAGCCGAGGCAGGCACCATTTTTCCAAATCTCTACCAATCAATCGAACTTGTCTTCGATTAGAGATTCCTGGCTCATCTAGCAAGCCATCTTGAGAAAGAGATTTGGTGATCATTCCCATGAAACTTTTCTCCCATTGATAAACCCTAGCTCTGTTTTGCGCCATCTTGTTGGGTGTGGAGCATGATTATTTAGAGGTCTTTGTTTCAGCTGGATGTATAACCTAGGAAGTTTGTACACCCCTCCATGCGGGGGGGTGCCGGGGGGGGGGGACATGTCCCCGGGGGTTCGGGGGGGGGGACATGTCCCTCCCGCGGGGTTCGGGGGGGCGGGGGGGGGGGGGGGACATGTTCCCCTGCGGGGTTCGGGGGGGGGGACATGTTCCTCCGCGGGGGTCGGGGGCGCGGGGGGGCGGGGGGGGGGGGGAGCGATCCCCCTGGATGGGGGCTAGCGGTCTGCCGGAGGGGGTTCGGGGGTGAGAGCCCCTGAAGCTAAAAACAGATGTAAAATTTCCTTGTAAAAGTATAGTAATTTCTAGTCAATCTGAGTCGTTATTAGCAGATGATCTGATGGTAGAACTTATGTTTAGTTTAGGGTTTTTTCCCTGGAAGGCAACCCCTCTCTTTGTATGAGGGCATTGTATTGAGGGTTGTGTAAATAGATTGTGTATTCTCTGAGTGAGAAAAACGAGAGGTGAGACTGTGAGAGAGAAAACAAAGGATATTACAGCGGATCTGCTGTAGGTTGTGTCTCTTCATTTTGCTGGATAATAGAAAGGAAGGATTGGCTGTTCGAGGTGGATGTAGCCCAAACTGGGTGAACCACGTATATCTGTGTCTCTTTGGTTTTATGCGTTTTTTGTGTTTATATTTCTACAATATTTTATGTGTTCCATTGCTCTGTAATATATAATTTTCTAACACATCTCTCCCCCGACCTATAGTATAATCTTCAATCCCTAACCATGATAGCTTGTTGGAAATTCCTGTATAATTTCCATAACATCTTGAATTTTTCAATTTGGAGCTCATTTTCCCTGTCAAAAGCTCAATCTCCTAGGATTGGTCAAAATGTGCAGAATGAGGCTGCCAAAATGCAGAGTGTTGTTGAAGTCAACTTTTTGAGGTCTTCGTCAACTCCAAATTGAGCTCATGATAGCTAATTGGAAAGATATCTGTGTCTAGTAATCATTTGAATCATCAAGCAAGTGTTTTAGACATTACATCTATGAGAAAAATTGCTTTTCCCAAGGTCATTTCAGAAGTGCATCAACTCTCCTAAGGAAAATGATGTTTTGGACATTTCTCCAAAACCATGAGACCTGTGCAAAAAAAGGAGGTTTTTCTTATTTGGTCTATTATAGACAACAACCTCTCTCACTTTTGTCAAATTCGTATTTTCTTGGGCAGAAACATCATTTGAATAAAAACTGTCCTAATATGTGGAACAAGGGATTTGTAGAAATCAAGGGAAATGAATGGGATGAGGGGTTTCTGAATTCTTGAGAAAATTTTGGGAAGTAGGAAGGGATGTTAGGAAGCAAGGGAAAGTGGAATTTCAAGGATTGAGTGAGGGGAAGGGGTCCAAAAGGGCAAAACACAGGCCTAACCTAGAAAAGTGTCAAATTGTACCAATAGGCTAGGGTTTGTGGGAAAACGATGAATTTGAGGGATATCAGTGATGGGAAGTGTTTAAGAAGGTATATTAAGGATAGGGGAAGGTGTATGAGCATCAGGATACAAGTTTTGTTGATGATTTTACCATCCAAGAAAAATTACCTTCAAAACCTTAGGAGAAGGAAATGAGCCTTGTCTAAGCACAACTAAAGCATAAACAAGGACTTGTAAAATGACCCATTAGAACCTGAAATAATGATGAAAACTCTTTGAATGATGGTACACTCAGCCGAATGGTGACATGGACCAATAATTGGAAAACTTTGGAAGGAGTGAAAACAATCTTAGACCTAATACCTAGTGACCAAATTTTACTTGAAGACTCACTGAAATGACAAAAAATTGACTTTGACACCCCAATACCACTTTATAAGAGCATATTTGATCACTGGTGGAAGGCTGCAAAGAATGACACTAACAGGTTGAGAAGAATCCTTGGAGCCATGTATAGCTTGGGAAGAGGCCAATTTGGTTTATATTAGTGATTTGTGGATCAATTAGGTGAAATCACTATGGTTGAGGGTTGAGGGGGTATGGCTTATGGAAGCACTGGATGGTTTTATTTAGGTTTAACCTATATGGTCCCACATTCATGCTTGGAATATGGTGTGGGAGTGCTTGGCAGAAAGAGATATTTTGGTTCGACAAATATATGGTTGGGTGGTACATGGAAGTCCCTGACTTGGTTGACAATTCCATATGTTAATATGAGCTATTTTCCTATTGTGATCTCTGAACACTTGTACTAATTATAATGTTGATCTTATAGTTGATTTGTCATGGTTTCTATTATCATTATATGTTGGTTATATGCATGGTTTTATGATGTGTTGTTACTATGGATCTCTCTCATGATTTAATAATTTATTAAATGGTTGATGAAAGAATGGGCTAACAAGTGTTGTTGCTTCTATCTTGGGAGGGCATAGATCCTTCTTGGTGATTCTCAGATGAAGTTTAGAAATTTATGATGAGATATGCATTAATGACATGTATTAGGCATGTATAGGTCAAGATATTGCTCGAGTTTTGAATGGTCGGCATTGTTATCATCTTAGTTATGTTTCTGGGAAGTCATAGATAGTTTTGGGTAGTGTTCTGAAGGTCAGCTTGAAAAAGTGGCATAGATCTCGCTATTGCATGCACAAAACTGGGGATTTTAGGTCATAACCGCATGGAGACATGCTTGTGGGTGAAGTTATAGCCTCCCAACCTCATGGAGGTTGTGTTATGGGTGTGATCGTGGAGTTGAGATAGTGAAAATGGGTTCCAACTCAAGGATTGACCACCTAGGGTGGTTGTCAGGCTCCTTAGTGGTTTGTAGTCTTTGAGGGATGTTAGTATGTGTTTTAGTTTGTAGGCCCCACTTTCATAATTGGAACTTGGAGGTTGAGTCATATCATAGTGACACTCAACTCATGTTTACCCCAGAGAGATCGTAAAAGCGAGTAAATGTAGGAGGGGGCGTCACAGGGTGGTACCAAAGCTTCTAGGTTCAAACATTTGGACTAGATGGGATAAATGCACATTGTTATGCATGCATATTAATTGTATATGTGTCTACTATGCATGCATTGTTATGGTTATGATTATTATGCATGTGGTCATTATTGCAATTTTGTGTTATCATGCTTGATGTTGATATGTTGATGTCATTATGTATCTATATCATGCTAATTTGGATTGATTATGCAAACGAGATAGCCTCGCCTAAAATATACTGAGGTAAGATTTAGATTATATCTCTCTTTGTTTTATCTACATGACATGTTTGCAGGAGATAGAAGACAAAAAATGAAGAGCATAATGGTGGACTACAATTCACATGACTCCCCTTATAGGCCTAATGTGAATTCTATGGAATGGGAAAGTTTAGTATGGCAAGAAGGAGAAGAATAATCTCCTAATTTAGCAGATATGTTGATTCTAAGGGTGGATATCAGAATTTGCAAGGTAGATAATAGTAGGTTGATTGAAGTATAGGGCAGACTCGCAAGAGCTCAAGAAAAGGAAGCAGAGGTTAATGCCGTCATTCTTCAGAGCCTTTCAGATTTGCAGAAGCAGGGATAACTGGGGATTATTCAGGGACATGAAGAAAATACAAACGGGGCATATGGCAGTGGGCTTCATATAGGAGATAGGTTGGAAAGGGATGACACATTTGGAGGTGGTATATCTTTGGATACACCTGACAAACGGGCTAACACTCATGGATTTTATTCCAGCTCTGGTTCTGAGATATATCATCATTATTACTGCCATCATCCTTATAGTAGGAGTGAGAGGGGGGTAGTTTACAAAAGAGTTCAAGAAAGCCAAGCCTCCTACTTTTGATGATGAGTTGACTAAGTTAGAAGATGCAAAATCATGGCTATATAAGATCAGTTTGAAAGACTCTTTAGAAAGAAGTACCTGTTTGGGAAATATCATGATGGAAAGGCCAAGAGCTCAGGATGATAAGGCAAAGGTCCAAAGGTTCATTAGTCGGCCATCATTACCATTCAAAGATCAGATCAAGTTTGATGAGCCTCAGTCATTGGAGGAAGCCATTGGAAAGTTGAAGCACTGTTATGAGCAGTCAAAGTGCAAGCCTGAGTTTAAGTGTCACTAGAAGGAAATGAAAAGACTAAAGGAAAATGGACTAATAAATGAGAAGACCTTAGATGTAGGTCATAAGGAAAATGTGGATCCATATAAGAAGCTTAATGTAGCTAAGAGAGGACATGGGCCTTAGAATGTGGAGCAGTAGAGTAAAGACAATGGCAAAGAACCATTGCGATGTTGAAGCTATGGTGGAGATCATTGCGGGAAGGATTGCCCCTTTTATCAGGGTGGCGCAGTGGATGTGTGGCAAGTCTGAGATCTACAGTGGATAGGAGGCACGAACAATTGGGGATGTAGGTCAGAGCATTCCCTGGACCTATGCAATAGTGGATACAGGCAGGAAGATCACTAGGTATCCAACATTGTGGTGGAAGTGGAACCAAGGGGAGATTTCTAGGCAATGCCTCAATGCATTTTGCAGCAAAATAAGCTCATGTTATGGAATCAAGTAATAGAGAAAGTTAAAGTGCATGGAAGCACTCTGGGCTGAGGAAGCTACATTGTAGACAATTGATCATATGTAGGCATAACAATTGATTTTCAATTATGGTTGGATTCGTTAAGGGGATTGGAGTCCCTTGAGAGATGGTATGTGCAGGTGTTTAGTTACAGGGCAACATGCTAGGTACATCGGGGAAAGCTAACTAGTATACTGTTATATTTACTTATGCACTAAACATTATGTGTCTATGTTTGTATGACGCAGGGAATTACAAAGGAAAATATATTTCCATAGATCTTAAAGAAGGCTTAGGTTGAGATTTCATTTGAAAGCACTGGGAACCATGGGGATTGAGTCATAATGTTTGTTGAAGTTTTGTGCTTTCGGTGTTTTGTGATTTGTTTGTGCTTGATTTGCATTTTTTATTGTGTCTGGTGGATGGCCATGCCACTTTGATTGTGGTGTTGTATTGTTGTTTGGTTTTCCTTGTTTTCTTTATCTTTCCTTCTTGTTCTTGCCTTTTACATTTTGAGGTCTTGGGAATTGGTTGGGGAAAGAGGAAATTTAATGGAGCTCGGGGAGAGATGAATGAAACCCAACAGGTAATATAAAACTCGAATGAAGCCTAATGCATGAATAAAAGGTAGTTGAAGGCAAGAATATGACAATTAGTTGGGTTGGTTGGATGCATTGGGGTAAATGGATAGTGGCAGGATAATCATGAGAAAGGTAATAGGAAAGGTAAAGTAAATGGATTTGAGGCATCAAATTCTTTGGCTATATTGGGAATTGTTGTTCTCAATGTTGTGCACGGATAAAAGAAGTCTTCTTAACCTTCACCTTATGAACACTGGTAATTGTGTTGTGATCATGATTATGCTAATGCGTATGTATGTATGTATGTACACACACACACACACACACACACACACATAGATATATATAATATATATATATATATATATATATAATAATATAATAATATATATATATATAATATATTATACACACATATACATATGTACACACAAACACACCACACACATCTACATATATTCCATTGTTTGATAGGGTCGTCAAGGATCATTCGTGGAAGAATGATTGCTTATGTAGGTAAATGGCATGAAAAGGTTCTTGGTTTATGAGGAATCAAGTGGGTAGAGAAACTGTGGAAGATCTATGAGGTTAGTATCATATGGATATGATTTTGATATTGTGTTTATAATTATGACTATGTTTATGTTATGTATAGGTAATGTTGAAGGATACATCAATGGAATGAAAGAATTGTGATTTGCGACATGTTGGGACAAGCATGGATAGTGGAAAGAGCCACAGACCTAGGACTTGTTAGAAAATTATATATTACGGAGCAATGGAACACATAAAATATTGTAGAAATATAAACACAGAAAATGCATAAAACAAGAGAGACACAGATATACGTGGTTCACCCAGTTTGGGGTACGTCCACCTCGAACAACCAGTCCTTCCTTTCTATTATCCAACAAAATGAAGAGATAAAACCTACAGCAGATATACTGCAATATCCTTTGTTTTCTCTCACAGTCTCACCTCTCTGCTTCTCGCTCAGAGAATACACATATTATTACACAGACTTAATACAATGCCCTCATACAAAGAGAGGGGTTGCCTTCTAGGGCAAAAAAAACTACACTAAACATAAGTTCTACCATCAAATCATCTGCCTAATGAATGACCCAGATTGACTAGAAATTACTATACTTTTACAAGGCAATTTTACATCTGTTTTTAGCTTCGGGGTGCTGCCCCCGAGCCCCAACCAGGGGATCGCTAGCTCTCGGACCCCCGCGGGGGGGACAAGTCCCCCCTGCACCCCCCCGCGTGGAGGGGTGTACAAACTTCCTGGGGTATACATCCGGCTGAAACAAATACCTCTGAACAATGATGCTCCACACACAACAATCTCCCACTTGGAGAATGATTGTAGCAATTCCACCGCTGCTTCATTTGGTGGACAATATCTACTCTTTAGACCTAGCTGTTTCTCATCTTCATCGTCATAGTTGAAGACCAATTGAAACTGAGCATATTTTCAGTTTCTCCCTGGTTACAACTTTTGTTAGCATATTTACAGGGTTCTGGCTAGTGTGTATCTTTTCCAGCTTCAACTCTCCAACTTCCAACATTGATCGTATGAAATGGTACTTGAGCTATATGTGTTTAGTCTTGGAATGAAATGCTGAGTTCTTTGCAAGATGAATGGCACTTTGGCTATCACTGTATAACGTGCCATATCAATGCTCTACCCAATTCACCCATTAAACCTTTGTAACCAAATCATTTCTTTACTAGCCTCGTTTACAGGCAACATACTCTTACTTCTATTGTTGAAAGTGCAAACAACACTTTGGATTTTTGAAACCAACGATATGTTGTTCCACCACAGTAAATTACCATATCCTGTAGTGCTCCTTTCCTATTATCTCTGTCACCTACCATTATCTGCTCAAACATTATCCCTGTAGTGAAATGGTTTGAACCACCAAAGCATAATGCTTGATTTTGTGGGTACCTTTCAAATTATCTTGAGAATCCATTTCACTGGCCATCCAATGTTCCTTTCCTGGATTTGTTTCATGTACCTGCTTACAAATCCCACTGCATGTGCAATATCAGGCCTTGTGCAGGGGACATTGCATACATTAAGCTTCCAACTGTTGATGCATATGGAACTTTAGACATATAATCCATGTCTTCCTGGGTCTTTGGGAACATTTTGTTACTAAGTTTAAAATGGCTAGCAAAAGGTGTAGTAACTGGTTTTGCATTGTGCATATTAAATATTTTCAACACCTTTTGTATGTACTCATTCTGAGACAATGTTAATTTGCAATTTTTCCTGTCTCTAGTGATTCTCATACCAAGGATTTGTTTTGCAGCTCCCAAATCCTTCATTGCAAATGAATTTGCCAATTTTCTTTTGAGCACATTTATTTCTCACATGTTAGACCAACAAGCATGTCATCTACATACAATAACAATATAACATAGCTGCCATCATTTTTCCTTTTCAGATAAACACAATGATCAGAGTGACATCTAGTATAACCTTGTTCAGACATAAATTTGTCAAATTTTAGATACCATTGCCTTGGAGTCTGTTTTAAGCCATACAAGCTCTTCTTCAACTTGCACACTAGTTTCTCCTTCCCTTTCACCTCATATCCTTGTGGCTATTGCATATATATCTCTTCCTCCAAATCCCCAGGAGAAAGGTTGTCTTTACATCTAACTGCTCAAGATGCAAATCTTTAGCTGCTACTAGACTTAAAATAGTTCTGATTGAAGTCATTTTAACAACAGGAGAAAATATTTCATCAAAA
>APFE031148645.1:0-42622 GCA_000404065.3 Pinus taeda | reverse complement strand
TATATTACTGCTATCAAATATATACCTATAACTTTAAATAACATACACCTATAACTTTAAATAACATGAAATTAATTCATTTCAATAAAAACAAATATTAGAGAATTCCAAATATTACTGCACTTCTTTATAAGACTGTTGTTTGAGAGGGTAGTAATGACGTTTTTGCAAAAAAGTGAACAGTAAAAAATACGTTTTAGAACTTTGAAAGCCCATCACAAAAAACGGCTCTTTAAAATTTTTAAACGTGAAATACGGTCAAAATGCCTTGTGATGGGCATTTTACCCGTCAAATTCCAACCCTGCTCACATATATTAAATAAAAATAATATTTCCAATTATAATTAATGATAATAATTAATTTTAACTAATAGCTTTATAAAACACCAATAATTTCATTTTCCCTTGCTTGTCTAGTTTATTGTGTTTCCTATATTCCCTTTGCTTGGTGATATCATGATGCTCCCTAAGGGGTTGTGCTATTTGACATCACTATTTCTATGAAAAACATTGGTTCAAAAGGTAACCCTAAAGAAATTTAGCAATTTGATGTAAAGAAAGTAGGGACACATTGATTCAAAAGGGAACCATATAGAAATTTAGCAATTCGATGTAAAGAAAATATGAACCCTAAGGTTCATGATAGATATGAAGCTACAATATATTACACTTACTCTAAAAAGCAAGTTTGCACCTAGAACGATTTGATCTCGACACGATAAGTCTAGAGTTAAAATAAATCTATGTTGGTTTACTAGAGCTTTGGAGAATCAAACATGTGAAAATTTATTTGTATTGTTATATTGTTTCATTAGAAAAAATATCTCAAAATAAGAGAGTTAGTAAAAGGTTGGCATCTTTTTTATTTTAAACCATGGGAATTAGTAATTCATTGTAGTGATCTAGGATAAGGTCTAGATTGAAGCTATAATCGGCCACTATAACCCAAGAGCATATCCAACATGCTAGAAACCAAATATAACAACAATTTATGACTTAACAAGCATTGAGAGTTCATATGGTAGAGTGAACCTATATCCTAGGAGGAGCCTATCCTCCAATCCTTATTACAAAAGGCCAACATGTCACTTGTGGTAATCACATGTGGTAATCAAACCTGGACAGATAGAAGAACAAACAATACACGTTCTTATTAAAGAAAATTCCTTCTTTAAGGAATGTAATATTTTTATAGTAACTTTCTCTATTGACTTCCTTTTGATCATCCCCAAAAGGTGACATGGAAGAATGATGTTTTAGAGTACTTACATCTTACTTAGTGTTGGAAGTAATGCTTCCCTGTCATATGTGGTTGGCATCATGAGTCCTAAGGTGTCAATCTAGAATTATCTAGTTTCCTATGTGTGAGTTGTAATAGCGATCTAGATGTGTCATTATCAGTGATTTAGATACTACTATAAATATGTAACCCTTGACATCAATAAAATACAAGAAGTGTGATTTGTGTTTTGAAAATAATCTTGACTCTATTTCATATTTATAACATAGTATAGAAATGTTTGATACTCTTACGGGAAGGCGAAGAAAATCACAAAGCCTTGAGGATTGATTCTCTGTATATAAATTAGCATGGAATGTGAAATAATTTGCAAAGTGTGAGAATATAATCTGTTGTGCGAGTTTTTCTTTTTTTAGCGAACATTTGTTTTGTGTATCTGCATTCCTATGTGTAGATTGTTTTTTCTCTGTGTGATAATGGCGTGTTTGTGTGAAGATTCATGAGAGTTGTGTGAATAAAAAGTTGCATCCTATTTTAAAGTAAGGAGGACGCAACATTTTCATTGTTGTCGAGAAAGATAGATCTGTGCATTTGGGGTGGATCATGGATCCGTGTGAGGGCGACAGAGCCAACGTTCCTCTTGTATGAAGGAACCCTTACGAGAATAATTTATTAACTCTTTCATACGAATGTTGCAGAAGAATGGGTTATTATTCAAAATGGAATCGTTGGGTTATTGTTCAAAGGTCATAGATTTGATGGAATATTTATCATGTTGTGTGGGTGTGTGGATCAAGCAGCTGGTCGTTGTTCTGAGAGTCATGCTGGTTGTTGATCTGAGGGTGACACTATTGTTTTTTTTGGGCTTCCACTTTCCAGAGACCATCCACTACGTCCAAGAACAAGACAAGCAGATTTTGGCGTGAATCCCAGGGCCAATTCTTTAGGGGATCGTTTGCGGCTGCAGCCATCGGTGCAATTTAATAAAGCATTCAACGCTATGGGATATTACCTTCTGCGTCAAATTATTTGGTAGTTCTTTTAAAGTATTGGTAGACGACACATCTTGATTTTCTCCATATATTTGACTTGCATCTGCTTCGTCCCTCTCTCCATAACAATGAAGATCGATGTAACCATCACTTTGTCCCTTCCAAAGCACACACGTGGGTTAGAAATGTGGAGCCTACACACTGTCGTAAAAAAAGGTACAAGCTGCAAGATCGATGTGTTGTTTAATTTCCAACTTATATATATGGAGTTGTCTATAATGTGATTTTTTGGAGATTCCGGTGACGGAATCCGGCGGAAGAAATGAGGTTAAATCTTGATTTTTAGCAGTTAAAATGGTTTTTTAACTGCATATTTAGATTCAGCGGTCTGAAAAACCCCTGGGAGCTTTTGATTCTGCAGAAACTAGCTATCAAACTTGGGATTCCAATGAATTGCTGCCGGATTTTGACCGGAAAAATCCACCGGAAAAGCTTTCAAAAAGTCGCCTTATAGACAACTGCTATATAAAGTAGATTAAAGCACATGTTTAATGTTATATGCAATTATCAAACTTGGGATTCCAATGAATTGCTGCCGGATTTTGACCGGAAAAATCCACCGGAAAAGCTTTCAAAAAGTCGCCTTATAGACAACTTATATAAAGTAGATTAAAGCACATGTTTAATGTTATATGCAATTAAAAGAGATAGAATACAATTTTGCATTTGCATATATAAAAGAAAAAAAAAAGAGTAGGAGTGTTCGAGTAGAGTGATATGTCAACTTATTTAAAGTAGATTAAAGCACATGTTTAATGTTATATGTAATTAAAAGAGATAGAATACAATTTTGCATTTGCATAGATAAAAGAAAGAAAAAAGGGTAGGAGTGTTCGGGTAGAGTGATATGTTTGGTGTAAATATTTTAATGGATTTATGAGGGTTGGTCTCTCACATATTTATGGTTGTGAAATGATTTATATAAAGAATTATAAATAACATGCTAATTATTTATAGACTAATGTGACTCGTCATGTTCCACGAGCATTAGTCATAGGTAGTTTTTAATAAGGTCAAGTTGCTATGACCTGTCATGCTTCGGGGGTGTTAGTACATGATATTTTATAAAGTTAAGTTGTAGAATTGTTTGTTGAAGACATTCTGTATCCAGAATTCTATCTTAGATAACTGATGAAGGGTGCAGAGGGCCATAGATTCATAGATGGTGGCATTTCCATAGGATGGTTCAGTATCGAGACTGACCCGTTACACCTTGGGAGGTTGAGAAGCATCAATTTTCCAAAGTTCATCAACAATTGTTGGCGGCGGTTACATTTTAAATGGAGGTCAAGTGACAACTCAAAGATGTGGTGGTGAAAGAGTGGTGTTTGCGAGATTCCAAAGTGGATGTGGTGCTAATGATGGTCATATCAGACAAATATTACAAAGATTTATGTATTGTTGTAATGTGTGTTTTTTTATATTTTCTACACATAAGCATTAAGGTAGGGTGTTCGAAGTAATGCTTCCATGTCATATGTGGTTAGCATCATGAGTCCCAAGGTGTCAATCTAGAAGTCTCTGGTTTCCTATGTGTGAGTTGTAGTAGCTATCTAGATGTGTCATTGTCAGTGATCTAGATAACATAAATATGTAACCCTTGAGATCAATAAAATACAAGAAGTGTGATTTGTGTGGTAAAAATAATATATGGCTCTCTTTCATATTTATAACACTTAGGTGCTAGTATTTTGAGATCCATCTAAGTATAATATTAAATTTCATCTCACAAGATATTTCTCTGAAATTATTTTCATAAATATTAAAACTAAATTTTCTTTAATGTCAAGTTAAGAACAATTCAATAGTAATTGTAGATTTGTTAAACACTAGTTAGAATTACATATCTCCTTCATACTAAGTAATACACTATGAAAATGTTTTATATGTCTCTCTTATATTGAATAACACACCGCTAAAATATTTTAACAATGATAAAATGTTTACTCCATATATATATATATATATATATCTAGTCTAACTAGCAAACAAAATGGCTTTTTTGGCCACAATTTGGTAATGCAATTTTGAGTAAGAACATCATTTCTTATTTTTTTAAATGCATAAATGGATTCAATGCCAAAAAAACCCTGGAGGAACTCTAACTTTGAAAATTAAAGAACTTAAAAATGTGATTCTTAAAAATATCTATTGGATTTTGGAAAAAATTGATGAGAAAATATAGATTGAAATACACTTGTTATATTTTTTAATCATTAATAGTGTTTTTATATACCACATGTTAAATCCATGTTATTATACATTTCATTTCCTTCTCTATAGAGAAATTTTATATAAAAACATTATAATTAAGGTAGATATTGAAATAATATTTTCATGACCATGATTGTGTTTGTTTTCCCCCTAAAATTGAAGTATTGGTTCCATTTGAATATGAAAATGATCACAAATTTCTATATAAAAAGTGTTTATAGGTAGTTTAGCTATTTTAGATTTTGGGTTTTTTGTTGTGAGGCAACCAACCGAGTTTTCACTTGCTTATCGACCCCTTCTAGTCTCATAGTGCCTATGAGATTTGGGATTTATACAGGCTTTGACCTTTGGTTTTAATCGTATTATTCACTACGCAAATCTCACGATAAATGTGAAAATTCTCATTCCCAATCACATGATTCCCATGGATTTCACACACCTCACACTTAAGCCATATTTTAAACTAGAGCTTATCATATAGGCTTGGCTCTGTTGACCTGAACCTTAGTGACCTTGGCGATGATCGACTATGAAAGAGTGCCCTCCAATAAATATTCATGACCAAGAGGAAAAATTGATAGTGCCAGTGGATTATGTGGGTCTGCCCCTGTGCAACGAACATGGGGAGGGGTGCAATCGTTATCCACCATAGATTGAATTGATAGTTCATATTAACTGTGGGAGGGGAGATCCCTCTATGACGTAAGAAAAAGGGTGGGGGTTCTCAAAGAACCATCATTTAATCATATATGCAGAGAATCTTATGGAATCCTTGCTTGATCTATGGAAAGAAGCACATAACCAAACAAAATCACAAGGGCTTTAGGATGTTGATGCCTCCTTACTATACACTTGACTACATATTGCCTTCTCTGATAGCTTTTTGATGTTGAATCCTCCATTTTGCACCACTTCCACTCCTCCTGTTGCACTAATTTCATGGTCCAATCCTCAAGTTTTCCCTAGGGTCTCATTGGCAGTGTTGGACCCACCAACGTTAAGGGGGTCTCCCTGGTATGAAGTCCCAACTAGACCTCACACCATTTGGTGTAGGAGTCACATCTAGTATGATGGTCTGGTTGCCATTATCTTAAAGATATGCCTTAACTCTTACTTGTCAGCACATGAGAGTAGTATACTTAGTCTTCAAACAATGAGGTGTCTGTGCCTGGTGAGTGCTTAGTGTAAATTGTGTCTAAGTTCTTTCACTGCAGAGGGAGAGGGTGAGAGTGAGTCTCAAGTCCCAACTCAATTAAACACACACAACACAACAGGATATGTGTAGATTTCGGCCAAGTAGTCCACATTGATGCAACAATCAAAAACACAAAGTGAATAGATAGCACGTACAACACCCAACGGAGTAGTCCACACGAGTGTGAGATCATTATAACAAGTGTACAATAATGAATATGTCTAGTGTCTGGAGAAGTAGTCCACACAGGAGAGACAATGATAACAAATGATACAACATATGCACTATAAAAATCCGAAATAGTTAAACTATCTTAGTACAAGTTAAAGCAACATGCATTGCAAGCATCCAAAGAATAGTCTTACAAACAAAGACAATACGTGTGAAAATGTGTTGTCTTGCTAACAGGATCATGAATTAAGCAAAAGTTCCAAGACACATCCATACACCATACATCACTAACCCCAATACTGGGGCATTGGTGCCACTACTCACCCCTCAAAGAAAAGACTACACACTCTCAAGGTTATGTGGGAGGAGCTAAGGTGAAAAGTATTTTTCATGTACAATTGAGGGGTATATATAGCCAAGGGTGAATTTGACCTTTGTGACTCTTCGACTTCCCTCATGACTATTTGACTTACATGAATCTTCAACTGGCATGACTCTTCAACTTCATATGTGGGTCTCTTGGACTTTCATGTTACATTACATTGATTATAGCAAGTATGGCCCATACTAGTGGCCGAGATGACTCATGACATGACTCGACACAATGTTGTTGGTATGTTCATGCTGATGGTGGTGTCCATGTAGAGTTCTTATGCTACTGAGTGATGAGTTTGCTCTTGTTGTATCATAGCTTCACCTCCGCATGACAAGGTGTGTGGAGTCTTTGATGGTCTTGGTGTTTGCTTGGTGTTGCATGTCCATGTGTCCCCTTTGCGAATACTTGGAATGCTTCATGTGTTCATTCACTCATGAGTAAGTCTCCTAGCATGCACCACTTGTTCATCCCATTCATCATTACACCATGTCTCATCCATGTACCTGTCTCTGCAATCACTCATAATGAGATGACATCAAATTCAAAAATATCCTAGTCTACCATGATGCATCATCTTTTGTTTTCGGGTGTAGGTGACCAAGAAAGAGGAAAAGTCTGTGAAACTGCATGGCGGATGTTTCAGGTTGGGATGAGAGGCTCTGGGGCACTGTCAGGAAAAGATATGTAGAGGTCACTAAGAGGCTGGGTTGAGCAGTCTGTGACAGTAGTGACATCTACAGGGTCTAGCTCAGTTGGGAGGCAGAACTACACAATTTTTCTGGGCAAGGTAGTGTAGTCAGTAGGAGGAACTTGCAGTGAAAACTACGCAGATTTCTAGAGGAGGATGGGATCAAGCTGCAGGAGCCCGATGGCAAGACTGCTCAGATATGGGAGGAATTCAAGCAGGAAATATTTGTGAAGTTTCAAGGTTAAGCAAGGTGTCGGGCAGTAGGTGGAATTTCCATGAAAACTGTGCGATTTTCAGGAGGAGTGGCAAGATGACTGGCAGGGGTACTACCTGACACAACTGCGCAATTTCTTAGAACAGTGCAGTGATAGGTAACGGGTGCTTTTCCCTCATGTCTGCACAATTTCTTTAGGCAGTGCAAGTAGGCAGGCTGACATCTTCTGCGTAGATTTGGGGATGAGTTCAACCCTAGGTCACTACTTAAGTCAAATTCTCCAGTTGACCAGTGGGAGTCTTGATGGATAGGCTTATGGGAAGCACAAACTAAGATAGCTTCTTGGGAAACTTTTGTGTTGTTCTGCGTGACAGTCAGACAGGTTGATTCAAGAATTGCGCAGTGCAGACTGCCTGGAGGGCAGCCTCAAGCTCTGCATAGTTCTGGGCAATAGTGCTTGGTTACTGAGGGCTAAGATTGCATAGATCAGCTTAGTGAGGGTTCAACTGATGGAGGGTGGTCCGGTCGACAGATTTTCAGAAAAATGGTTATGTGTTTGAGTGAATGAACTCATGTATACATTACCTTTTTAACACACACTCAACATGACCTGACGACAAGCTACCTCAAACCAACAAGACAATATATGCTTAGTGTGACTCACTAAAGGGTGAGGGCCATAAGTGCGACACTTGAGATAGATCATTCAACGACTTTTACAACACTTGCACGACATTGCATAGAACTTCCTATGTGAGTGTGACATATGTTTTCATAGCAAACACAACTCTTACACACAAAGACAGACCTTCAAAATAGCCAGAACAAGATCATAAGCATGACATTGCAACCAACATGCTAAAAGACGCCTGTGATCGGTCATGCAAAGAGGGTGTCAAGATTCGACACAAGATCATGGCATGAGCCTGAGGGTTTGCAATCATCAAGGAAAAATAAAGGAAGGCTCTGAAATTGGATGCAAACCAAAATTTTGGAGTGTGTTGCAGCTGCTACAACACTTGGCAACACACTAGTTGAATAACATCTTTTCTGTTTTTGTTCATTGAAAGCATAGGGCCTTGGTCTATCAAGGGGTATTTAATTTATGTGTGGGTTACTTTAGTTTCCCCACTTACCCCTTGGACAAACATGGTTCACCTTTTTCCAACTCAGTCAAACACAGCAACAATTTTGAGCTTGATCAAGTATTTCAAAATCGGGAAGGATATTTTTCTCGCGAGTTTAAAATTTTCAGAGTATAAGTTTTCATCTTTCGTGTTGCTCTGCTGCCATCAAGCCTAGACATTACCCCAACAGACTAACGTAGGAACACACGCATTTCTCCACTGCCAGTGAGCTTGGTTATTACCCCGGTGGAGTTGCATGCTTCACCTCTCTGCGCAGGAAGCCTTTCTCTTCTTTTGCCTTTGTAATTTTGAAAAGAGGATTGTGCATAGACACTTATTTATTTTTGGGGCGAAAGAGGGATCCCAACTTATTGAGAGTAGAAGAGGTTTTTCATTTAGATAAGAATGTAAGACCTCTGATTTAGGTTTGCTCGTTTATGTTTTCCCCTTCTCTGTTTCTATTTGTTGGATGAGCTTGAACACACATAGCAAAAGACTGAGTATAGGAATGAGGTTTTCCAGTGTGGACATAGTTTCATGGTTGAACAAGAGTTTCCCTTACAGATGAATCGTATTTCCCCTCAAGACTTCATTGGTCGAAGGTTACAACCAAGCACAGAGAAGACGAACACAAGACTAGCCAAGTGTTGTAGTGTCACAAGACTCTTTGGATCTAGCCACATACTCATTCAAAACCTAGAACTTAGTAGATGGTAACACTTATTGGAAAGACCAAAAATAGCATGATATTACGCAAACAAAACAAAGTGAAGAAAAAATAACAAAGCAAATTGAAACGACAACAAGTAGTAAACAGACTATGTACATGCCGCGGGGCACAACCCCAAGTTACTGAAAATAATGCTTTAAGTCTGGGCCATTGACATGAAGGTTGTCAATCCTCACATCAAGTGATTGCATACAATTTGTGTGTGGTCCAAACTTTTCCTGAATAGTGTATTAACCAATCCACATGGACTGGAACTTTGTATGTTTTCCTTTCGCTTCATGAGGTTTGTCCCATTTCAACACTAAGTCACCCACCTCGAAGCTAGCATTCCCTGCAGACTTCTTGTTGAAGCATGTCTTGATACGGTTATAGTGGAGTGTGAATTTTTCTTTTTCTTTCATATGTTCTTCCTACAGCTTGTGAAGTATATCCATCCTACGCTAAACTAACAGACATGGCTTGCCTTAAGATTCTTGGGACAATCGGAGAGAAGGAAAGTAGATGTTTTGCGGGAGGACGTCTTCTTTACCATAAAACAGGAAGTATGGTGAAGTTTATAGAGAGGGTTTGGGTGTTACACAGTCATCCCATAAGACATTTGTCAAAGCAGATTGCTAGTTTCGTTGTTCAGAGTAAATGGTCTTCTTAATGATGTGGATAAGGTTTTTATTTGTATATTTGACAAGACCATTTCCCTCTGGGTAGTAGTTAGCTGAGTGTTTAAGCACGATACCATATTGTAATGAAAAATCATAAATCTTTAAAGACGAAAAGTAAGTTGCATTGTAAAATGAAAGTGATATTGGAACGCCAGATCGTGAGATGATGTTCTGTTGAAGGAAGCTGATGACTTCCTAGTAGTTCACTTGCTCAAGTGGAACTACTTATGTCCACCGCGTGAATTAATCTGGAGCTTTTAGGATATAGTGGTGCTGCTTCGATGAGTGTGGGAATATTTCCCCAATGATGTCTAAGCATCACTGTTTAAATGATTCATTAACTGCGACATGATCCAGGGGGTTGCTGACCTTCGTGTGTTATCGACACATCGCTGACATACGATGCACTTGCATGCATAAGCATGTGCATCCTTGAATAATGTGGGGCAATAGAAACTGTCTCGCATGACTTTGTGTGAAGTGGTGTTTCCCGCGAAGTGACCCCCATCTAGTCTGTCATGCAAAACCTGAAATACCTTCTTTGAATCATGTGCATCCAGGCACCTGACAAAAAATATGTTCCTATGCTTTCTATAAAACACTCAGTGCACTAACTGATAAGGTAATGCTTTGAGGCAGAGTGCCCTCTTTGGTCACATGGATAAGTGAGAGGGCATGGTACCATGCTTAAGGTATTGGTTCACATCTTCATAACAAGGGTTTCCATGTGAGGTGGGTGGTGCTCGCACTACATTATAAATCTCGATTTCTTTTTCCTAGCCAATGATCTCTTGTTCTTCCTCCTGTGCATGAACTACATTGGTTGCAAGTCTGTAGAGACCATGACCCTTGATAGTGTGAAATGGCTTGATGGAAAGATCATACTCTTGTAAGCGTGTCATCCAGTTCACACGTCTTTAACCCATTTCTTGTTGAACAAGCAGTGATTAGACTGTTGGGTGTGGTACAAAGACTGTGCAGTGGTTCTTCAGCAGGTAGGGTCTGAAGTGTTTTACTACCTTGTATACAACATATGCTTGTTTATCGATGGCAGGCTAGTTTATTTTGGGTTCCTACATTCTTGCACTCATGAAGGAGATGGGACGTTCATCGTTCAGCTCATCCTTCTAAGTGAGTACTACAACAAGAAAAGTGTTGGAGGCGAAGGTGTATAGCAATAAATCCTTGTTAAAGTTTAGGCTTTAAAGTGCATGTGCATCTGATATAGCTTGCTTGATATGAGTGAATGAATTATTTTCCTTCTTAGCCTAGCTATAGACTACATCCTTCTTAATCATGCCTTGCATAGGTTTCACCATCTACACATAATCTGAGATGAACTTTCTGAGGAAGATGATCTTTTCCAAGAAGGACTACATGGCTTTCTTGTTGGTTGGGTGAGGAATCTGTATGATTGTCCGAACTCGGCCTAGATCAACATTGATCCAACTTCTAGAAATGATGTGACCAAGGAGGTTCCCCTCAGACACTGCAAATACGCTCTTCTTGAGATTCAAGGATATCCTGTATTTTCGACATCGCTGGAATATCTTCTTCAAATGGTCTATTTGGTCTCACCGTTTTCTAGAAAAGACTGTCATGTCGTTAAGGTAAACCATACACGCTTTCCGATAAGGCCATAGAATATGATGTCCATGGCACGTTGAAATGTTACGCCTGCGTTCAGAAGGCCAAATGGAAATATTCAATAGGTGAACATACCCCACTTCGTACGGAAGGTAGTGTTCAATCTATCAGGGTCCTCTACTAGAACCTAGTTGTATCCCTAAAAACCATCCAGCAAAGAAGACATTTCTGCTCGAGATACTATTTGTAAAATACGTTCCATCAATGGTAGGCAGTTGTTGTCCTTGTCCGAGGCATAGTTCAAATTTTGAAAATCAACAATAAGTAGATCTCCCTAGACTTCTTACATACAAGAACTAAGTTAGAAACCCACGTAGAATGACAAACTTTGTAAATGATACTGGAAGGCCAAATCATGAGTTGATGTTCTGTTAAAGGAAGCTGATGACTTCCTATTAGTTCACTTGCTTAAGCGGAACTGCTTATGTCCATCACGCGAAGTAATTTTTAGCTTTTAGGATGTAGTGGTGCTGCTTCGACGAGTGTGGGAAGATTTCCCCAATGATGTCTAAGCCCCACTGTTTAAATGGTTCACTAAATGCAACATGATACAGGGGTTGCTGACCTTCGTGTTTTGTCAATGCATCACTGACATTATAGTGCACTTGCATGCATAAGCATGTGCATCCTTTAATAATGTGGGGCAATAGAAACTGTCTCGCATAAATTTGTGTGAATTGGTGTTTCCTGCAAAGTGACCCCCAGCTGGTCTGTCATGTAGAACCTGAAATACCTTCTTTGATTCATGTGCTTCTAGGAACGTGACAAAAATTATGTTTCTATGCTTTCTGTAAAGCACTCTATGCACTAACTGATAAGGTAATGCTTTGAGGCAGAGTGCCCTCTTCTGTCACATGGATAACTGAGAGGGCATGGTACCATGCTTAAGGTATTGGTTCACATCTTCATACCAAGAGTTTCCATTTGAAGTGGGTGGTGCTCACTCTACATCATACATCTTGATTTGTTTCTCCCGGCCAATGATCTCTTGTTCTTCCTCTTGTGCATGGACTAATTTGGTTGCAAGTCTATAAAGAACATGACCCTTGACAGTGTGAACTGGCTTGATGTCAAGATCATACTCTTGTAAGCTGCCATCCAATTCACACGTCTTTAACCCATTTCTTGTTGAACAAGTAGTGATTAGACTGTTGCGTGTGGCACAAAGACTATGCAACAGTTCTTTAGGAGGTAGGGTCTGAAGTATTTCAATTTATTTTATATAATGAATGCTTGTTTATCGACAGCGAGATAGTTGATTTTGGGTCCCTACATTCTTGCACTCATGAAGGAGATGGGACACTCATCGTTCAACTCATCCTTGTAAGTGAGTACTACAACAAGAAAAGTGTTGGAGAAGGTGTATAGTAAGACATCCCTTTTAAAGTCTAGGCTTTAAAGTGCAGCTGCATCTATTATAGCCTACTTGATATGAGTGAATGAATTATTTTCATTCTTAGCCTAGCTATAGACTACATCATTCTTAATCATGTCTTGCGTAGATTTCGCCATTTGTGCATAATCTGAGATGAACTTCCAGAGGAAGCTGATCTTTTCTAAGAAGGACTGCATGGATTTCTTGTTGGTTGGGTGAGGAATCTGTATGATCATCCGAAGTTGGCCTAGATCAACCTTCATCCAACTTCTGGTAATGAAAAATCATAAATCTTTAAAGACGAAAAGTAAGTTGCATTGTAAAAAAAAAAGTGATACTGGAACACCAAATCGTGAGATGATGTTCTGTTGAAGGAAGTTGATGACTTCCTAGTAGTTCACTTGCTTAAGCGGAACTGCTTATGTCCACCATGCGAAGTAATCTATAGCTTTTAAGATGTATTGGTACTTCTTCGACGAGTGTGGGAATATTTCCCCAATGATGTCTAAGCCCCACTATTTAAATGGTTCACTAACTGCAACATGATGTAGGGGTTGCTGACCTTCTTGTTCTGTTGATGCATCACTGACAAAGCGTGCACTTACATGCATAAGCATGTGCATCATTTAATAATGTGGGGAAATAGAAACTGTCTCGCATAAATTTGCTTGAATTGGTGTTTCCTGTGAAGTGACCCCCAGTTGGTCTGTCATGTAGAACCTGAAATACCTTCTTTGATTCATGTGCTTCCAGGCACCTGAGAAAAATTATGTTTCTATGCTTTCTGTAAAGCACTCTATGCACTAACTGATAAGGTAATGCTTTGAGGCAGAGTGCCCTCTTCTATCACATGGATAACTGAGAGGGAATGGTACCATGCTTAAGGTATTGGTTCACATCTTCATACCAAGAGTTTCCATTTGAAGTGGGTGGTGCTCACTCTACATCATACACCTCAATTTGTTTCTCCCAACCAATGATCTCTTGTTCTTCCTCCTGTGCATGGACTACTTTGATTGCAAGTTTGTAGAGACCATGACCCTTGACATTGTGAACTGGATTGATGTCAAGATCATACTCTTGCAAGCCTTCCATCCAGTTCACACGTCTTTAACCCATTTCTTGTTGAACAAACAGTGATTAGACTGTTGCGTGTGGCATAAAGACTATGCAACGGTTCTTTAGGAGGTAGGGTCTGAAGTATTTCTCTTTCTTGTATACAACATATGCTTGTTTATCGACGGTGAGCTAGTTGATTTTGGGTCCCTACATTCTTGCACTCATGAAGGAGATGGGAAGTTCATCGTTCAACTCATCCTTCTAAGTGAGTACTACAACAAGAAAAGTGTCGGAGAAGGTGTATAGCAAGACATCCTTTTTAAAGTCTAGGATTTGTGTAGGTGCATCTGTTATAGTCTACTTCATACGAGTGAATGAATTATTTTCATTCTTAGCCTAGTTATAGACTACATCATTCTTAGTCATGTCTTGCATAGGTTTCACAATTTGTGCATAATCTGAGATGAACTTCCGGAGGAAGCTAATATTTTATAAGAAGGACTGCATGTCTTTCTTATTGGTTAGGTGAGGAATCTGTATGATCGTCCGAAGTTGGCCTAGATCAACCTTCATCAAACTTCTGGTAATGAAAAATCATAAATCTTTAAAGACGAAAAGTAAGTTTCATTGTAAAAAAAAGTGATACTGGGACACCAAATCGTGAGATGATGTTTTGTTGAAGGAAGCTGATGACTTCCTAGTAGTTCAATTGCTTAAGTAGAACTTCTTACGTCCACCATGTGAAGTAATATGTAGCTTTTAAGATGTATTGGTACTTCTTTGACGAGTGTGGGAAGATTTCCCCAATGATGTCTAAGCCCCACTGTTTAAATGGCTCACTAACTGCAACATGATGTATGGTGTTGCTGACCTTTGTGTTCTGTTGATGCATCACTGACAGACCGTGCACTTGCATGCATAAGCATGTGCATCCTCGAATAATGTGGGGCAATAGAAACCATCTCGCATGAATTTGTGTGAAGTGGTGTTTCCCAGAAAGTGACCCCCAGCTGGTCTGTGATCTAGAACCTGAAATACCTTCTTTGAATCATGTGCTTCCAGGCACCTGTGAAAAGTTATGTTTCTATGCTTTCTGTAAAACACTCAGTGCACTAACTGATAAGGTAATGCTTTGAGGCAGAGTGCCCTCTTTTGTCACATGGATAAGTGAGAGGGCATGGTATCATGCTAAAGGTATTGGTTCACATCTACATACCAAGAGTTTCCATGTGAAGTGGGTGCTGCTCACTCTACATCATACATCTCGATTTGTTTCTCCCAGCCAATGATCTCTTATTCTTCCTACTATGCATGGACTGCTTTGGTTGCAAGTCTATAGAGACCATCACCCTTGACAGTGTGAACTGGCTTGATGTCAAGATCATACTCTTGCAATCTTGTCATCCAGTTCACACATCTTTAACCTATTTCTTATAGAACAAGTAGTGATTAGACTGTTGGGTGTGGCACAAAGACTATGCAATGGTTCTTCAACAGATAGGGTCTGAAGTGTTTCACTACCTTGTATACAATGTATGCTTGTTTATCGACGATGGGCTAGTTGATTTTGGGTCCCTGCATTATTGCACTCATTAAGGAGATGGGACGTTCATCATTCAGCTCATCCTTCTAAGTGAGTACTACAGCAGCAAAAGTGCCAAAGGCAAAGGTGTATAGAAAAAAATCCTTGTTAAAGTCTAGGCTTTAAAGTGCAGGCGCATCTGATATAGCCTGCTTGATACGAGTGAATGAATTCTTTTCCTTCTTAGCCTAGCTATAGACTACATCCTTCTTAATCATGCCTTGCATAGGTTTCACCACCTTCGCATAATCTGAGATGAACTTCTGGAGGAAGTTGATATTTTCCAAGAAGGATTGCATGGCTTTCTTGTTAATTGGGTGAAGAATCTGTATGATCATCCAAACTCGGCTTAGATCAATCTTGATCCAACTTTTGGCAATGATGTGACCAAGGAGGTTCCCCTTAGACACTGCAAATACACTCTTCTTGGGATTCAAGGATATCCCGTATTTTCGACATCGCTTGAATATCTTCTTCAAATGGTGTATTTGGTCTGACCGTTTTCTGGAAAAGACTACCATGACATTAAGGTAAACTACTACACTCTTTTCGCTAATTCCACAGAAGGCGATGTCCAATGCACGCTGAAAGGTTACACCTGCATTCAGAAGCCCAAATGAAAATACTTTGTAGGCGAATGTACCCCACTTGGTACAGAAGGTAGTGTTCAATCTACTAGATTCCTCTACTGGAACCTGGTTGTATCCCTAAAAACCATCAAGCAGAGAAGACATTTCTGCTCGAGATACTGTTTGTAAAATATGTTCCATCAATGGCATGTGGTAGTTGTCTTTGTCCGAGGCACGGTTCATATTTTGAACGTCAACACATAGGTAGATCTCCCTAGACTTCTTATATACGAGAAATAAGTTAGAAACCCATGAAAAATGACAAACTTTGTAAATGATACTGGAAAACCAAATCATGAGTTGGTGTTCTGTTGAAGGAAGCTGATGACTTCCTAGTAGTTCACTTTCTTAAGCAGAACTGCTTATGTCCATCGTGTGAAGGAGATTCTAGCTTTTAGGATTTAGTAGTGTTGTTTCGATGAGTGTGGGAAGATTTCCCCAATGATGTTTAAGTCACACTGTTTAAATGGTTCACTAACTGCAACATGATGCAGGGGGTTGCTGACCTTCATGTTATGTAGATGCATCACTGACAAACTGTGCACTTGCATGCATAAGCATGTGCACCCTTGAATATTGTGGGGCAATAGAAACCATCACACATGACTTTGTGTGAAGTGGTGTTTCCCGCAAAGTGACCCCCAGCTGGTCTGTCATCCAGAACCTGAAATACCTTCTTTGAATCATATACTTCCAGGCACCTCAGAATAATTATGTTTATATGCTTTCTGTAAAGCACTTAGTGCACTAACTGATAAGGTAATGCTTTGAGCTAGAGTGCCCTCTTCTGTCACATGGATAAGTGAGAGGGCATGGTACCATGCTCAAGGTATTGGTTCACATCTTCATACCAAGAGTTTCCATGTGAAGTGGGTGGTGCTCATTCTACATCATACATCTCGATTTCTTTCTCCCAACTAATGATCTCTTGTTCTTCCTCCTATGCATGGACTACTTTGGTTACGAGTCTGTAGAAACCATGATCCTTGACAGTGTGAACTAGCTTGATGTTAAGATCATACTCTTGCAAGCCTGTCATCCAGTTCACACGTCTTTAACCCATTTCTTGTTCAACAAGCAGTGATTAGACTGTTGGGTGTGGCACAAAGACTATGCAACGGTTCTTCAGTAGGTAGGGTCTAAACTGTTTTGCTACCCTGTATATAGCCTATGCTTTTTTATCGACGATAGGCTAGTTGATTTTGGGTCCCTGCATTCTTGCACTCATAAAGGAGATGGGACATTCATCGTTGAGCTCATCCTTCTCAGTGAGTACTTCAACAAGAAAAGTGTCAGAGGCAAAGGTGTATAGCAAGAAATCCTTGTTAAAGTCTAGGATTTAAAGTGGAGGCACATCTGATATAGCCTGCTTGATACAAGTGAATGAATTCCTTTCCTTCTTAGCCTAGCTATAGACTACATCCTTCTTAATCATGTCTTGCATAGGTTTCACCATTTGCGCATAATCTGAGATGAACTTCCGGAGGAAGTTGATATTCTAAGAAGGACTGCATGGGTTTCTTGCTAGTTGGGTGAGGAATCTATATGATCGTTCGAACTCGGCCTAGATCAACCTTGATACAACTTCTGGCAATGATGTGACCAAGGAGGTTCCCCTCAGACACTACAAATATGCTCTTCCTGGGATTTAAGGATATCCCGTATTTTCGGCATCGCTCGTATATCTTATTTGAATAGTGTATTTGGTCTGAAGGTAGTGTTCAATCTATCAGGTTCCTCTACTAGAAGCTGATGTCTTCCTAGTAGTTCACTTGCTTAAGTGGAACTGCTTATTTCCATCGCGTGAAGTAATCTCTATCTTTTAGGATGTAGTGGTGCTGCTTCGACGAGTATGGGAAGATTTTCCCAATGATGTCTAAGCCCCACTATTTAAATGGTTCACTAACTTCAACATGATGGAGTGGGTTGTTGACCTTCATGTTCTATCAACGCATCGCTGACAGACCGTGCACCTGCATGCATAAGCATGTGCATCCTTGAATAATGTGGGGCAATAGAAACTATTTCACATGACCTTGTGTGAAGTGGTGTTTCTTGCGAAGTGACCCCCAGCTGGTCTGCCATGCAGAACCTAAAATACCTTATTTGCATCATGTGCTTCCAGGCACCTGAGAAAAATTATGTTTTTATGCTTTCTGTAAAGCACTCAGTGCACTAACTAATAAGGTAATGCTTTGAGACAGAGTGCCCTCTTCAGTCACACCGATAAGTGAGAGGGCATGATA
Source organism: Pinus taeda (assembly GCA_000404065.3). Classification (NCBI taxonomy): domain Eukaryota; kingdom Viridiplantae; phylum Streptophyta; class Pinopsida; order Pinales; family Pinaceae; genus Pinus; species Pinus taeda. Next base: position 24,418 of record APFE031148645.1, on the reverse strand, counting down.
CCATGCTCAAGATATTAGTTCACATCTTCATACCAAGAGTTTCCATGTGAAGTGGGTGGTGCTCGCTCTACATCATACGTCTCGATTTCTTTCTCCCAGCCAATGATCTCTTGTTCTTCCTCCTGTGCATGGACTACTTTGGTTGCAAGTCTGTAGAGACCATGACCCTTGATAGTGTGAACTGGCTTGATTTCATGATCATACTCTTGCAAACCTTTCATCTAGTTCACACGTCTTCAACCCATTTCTTGTTGAACAAGTAGTGATTAGACTGTTGGGTGTGGCACAAAGGCTATGCAATGGTTCTTCAGCAGGTAGGGTTTGAAGTGCTTCACCACCTTGTATACAACGTATGCTTGTTTATCAATGGTAGGCTAATTGATTTTAGGTCCTTCCATTCATGCACTCATGAAGGGGATGGGATGTTCATCGTTCATCTCATTCTTATAAGTGAGTACTACAACAAGAAAATTGTCGGAGGCGAAGGTGTATAGCAAGAAATCCTTGTTAAAGTCTAGGCTTTAAAGTGCAGGCGCATCTGATATAGCCTGCTTGATACGAGTGAATGAATTCCTTTCCTTCTTAGCCTAGTTATAGACTACATCCTTCTTAATCATGTCTTGCATAGGTTTCACCATCTACACGTAATCTGAGATGAACTTCTGCAAGAAGTTGGTCTTTTGCAAGAAGGACTACATGGCTTTCTTGTTGGTTGGGTGAGGAATCTATATGATCATCCAAACTCGGCCTAGATCAACCTTGATCCAACTTCTAGAAATGATGTGACCAAGGAGATTCCCCTCAGACGCAAATACGCTTTTCTTGGGATTCAAGGATATCCCGTATTTTCAGCATCGCTCGAATATCTTCTTCAAATGGTGTATTTGGTCTGACTGTTTTCTAGAAAAGACTGCCATGTCATTAAGGTAAACCACTACGCTCTTTTCGATAAGTCCACAAAAGGGGATGTCCATGGCACAATGAAAGGTTACACCTACGTTCAAAAGCCCAAATGGCAATCTTTTGTAGGTGAACATACCCCACTTGGTACGGAAGGTAGTGTTCAATCTATCAGGTTCCTCTACTGGAACCTGGTTGTATCCCTAAGAAAGATTATGCAGAGAAGACTTTTCTCCTCGAGATGATGTTTGTAAAATATGTTCCATCAATGGAATGTGGTAGTTGTCTTTGTCCGAGACAGGGTTCAAATTTTGAAACTCAACACATAAGTAGATCTCCCCAAACTTCCTACATACAGGAACTAAGTTAGAAACCCACATAAAATGACAATCTTTGTAAATGATCCAACCATCCAACATCTTAGTCAATTCTTTCTGTATAAGGGGTTCAAGTGACAAATGTACTTTTCTTAGCTTCTGCTGAAATGGCTTGACCCCTTCTTTGATCGAAATCACATGTTTGATTATTCGTGTGTCATATGTTTTCAGATCATCATATGTCCATGCGAACACATCCTAGTACTGCTTGAAAAAGTAGACAAAGGATTGTTGCTCCTACAATGTGCAACAACCGAGATTGATTAACTTCATATATTGTTCTCTTCCCAAGTTGATCTGCTTGTGCATCATGGTGGAACTATGGGTTTTGTTATTCCTTGTCCCTTGAAAGTGATTCTGCAAGTGATAGAGCTTTTCGAGAGATACCAAACCCTTGGGGATGAGGTTTCCTTTCTTTCCATTAGTTGAGACTTTTAGAGACTACTCATGCTCATCTTCATCAATCGTTGCATCCTTGAAGACATCAACATTGGCCATGAAGTGTAGTATTTTTTGATCATCTTCAAAAATGTGTAAATTAGTTATGTTATCAGGGATAGAAGGCTTATACAAAATTTCAACAGTAAACTTATCCTTAAGCGGTATCATCCAAGCAATTGCGTTAGCTAAGGCATCGAGAGTTGCATTACACATTCTTGGCACATCATTGATATTGAAAGCTTGGAAGTTAGATATTAGTCACCATACCTCTTGTTGATAACTTTTTAGATGAGGTGACAAACAATGTATGGTGTTACGTACCTATCATACCATGATTTTTGAGTCACATACCACTTTGACTGCAACAACATTGAGGTTGATGGCTTTGTGCAAGCCCAATACAAGTGCTTCATATTCAGTAGTGTTGTTCACGCACTTGAACTCCAAGCATCTTGAGATCAAGTGTTTCATCATATTCGACACTTGGTGCTTCATCTCTTGGTGCTTCATTAGATGCAACCTCTTATTCATCGTCTTTGTGTTTCGGCTAACACTACGGATTGTTTCCCATGTTTCTCATGCCATTGAACATCGAGGCTACAACTTAGTTTCATTCCGAACAAGACTCTTACCGGTGATGGTCATGATGGAATAATAAAAAATCGGCGTTTTCACACATTTCCATTTGGAACACTGAGTTGGAGCTCTGTGTATTTTTAGCCATGTAGCTACTACCTAATGACATGCTCTTGTTTGGTTGTCAGGGAGGTTAGCTCCTAGTAGATGTCTCGACCGCTCGTTGCTTCATTTCATCCACTTTTGTTGTCAAGGTCTTGAAAATACGATTAAGGGTTTCAATGGAAATTGCTTCCTTGTATTTCCCCTTAATCACTACATTCTAGGGCCTCCTACTTGCATCTTTGGAGTCTTTCATTGGTTCATCATATTTGATGACTCCAATCACACGTAGGTGTGTTTCTACAACTATATCCTCTTCACAATTTTCAAGTAACATTGGTTTTGTAGCTCGTTTGATGAACTTCGTAACATTGGTCGACAGTGCAGACATGTAGTAATCAACTGTGATATAGTCATGAGGTTTTGTGTCCACTGAAAACTTGTTCAAGATGCATAAAAACCTTTGGTTAAAGTCTTTCACTTTCTCTTTTGAATCCATATTGAGACTGCCCAACTCTTTAAGCAACATGGCAGGGGTTTTGTCATCAACAAATATTTAAAAAAAAATCTCTAGAACATACCCTAGTTTTGGATGGAGTTGACAGAAAGATTGTGATACCATAAAGCTGCTCGGCCATCCAAGGTACATAGAAACAATCCACATGCAATGTCGTTATACCATACCTTGAGTGTCTACAATTGTAGGTAGAAGTTGTCCAAGTGGTCTTCTCCCTTCATTGTTCTATCAGGGTCAAATTTTGTCAACATATTCTCTGAACACTTTGGCATCTTATGCAAAGCACCCGAAAGAGCTAATGGTCCTTGAGTCATCCATTCCAAGTTTTTGTCAGCCATGTCTTCTTCTTAGTCATCCTCCTCCTCTTCTTCAGAATCTAATGGTTCTGCCTCTGAATCAGTTGGTTCGTCTCCACCTCCACCTCCTCTATTGCCTTCCCCTCTGCCTCCTGTATTGGAGCCTGAGCCCACGATCATCATGGTGTTATCTTCTCCCTGTCGAAAGACTGGAGGTTCTTCTCCATTCTCAATAGCTTCTACCAGACCTTCAAGAGTGGCAAGAACTTCTTCTTCCATTGATGAGACAACAACTCCTGTGTGAGTGCTCTTTGTCTTCTTTGATGCATGTGGGAGATCTTGTACTCCTGGGATCAATCTGACTACTTTGGAAATCTAACGGGTGATACGATGGACATAGTGGAGGTGCTGATAAGAAATTTCATGTTCATGACTGGGAGGTGAGGAGTAACCAACTTCAGAGTTACATGTGGGAGATAGGAAGTTGGTGTTACTGCCTTGACCAGATGATTGATGAGTGGGGGTGAGAGGAAATTTAGCCGTAAACTACTAGCAACCCTCCTTCTAGCACCATAAATGTTGACCGTGCTAGACCCCCCAACATTCAAGGGATGTCCCTGGTATGAAGTCCCAACTAGACCTCACACTGTTTGGTGTAGAATTCGCATCTAGTATGATGGCCTGGTTTCCATTATATTAGAGATATGCCTTAGATATTGCGTGTCATCACATGAGAGTGGTATTCTTAGTCTTCAAAAAACAAGGTTTGTGTGTCTGGTGAGTGCTTAGTGTAACTTGTGTCTAAGTTCTTTCACTGCAAAGGGAGAGGGTGAGAATGAGTTTGAAGTCGAAAGGGAATAGTCCCAAATCAACTAGAGACACACAACATAGCAGGATCTGTGTAACTTCTGACGGAGTAGTCCACACGGATGTGATAGTCACAAGCACAAAGTGAACAGATATCACGTATAACACCCAATCGAGTAGTCCACACAAGTGTGATGGTCGTAATAACAAGTTTACAACAATGAATTTGTCTAGTGTCCTACGGAGTAGTCCACATGTACGAGATAACGATAACAATTGATGCAACACATTCCAAACAACATATGCACTAAAACAATTGAAATAGTTGAACTATCTTAGTACAAGTTAAAGCAACATGCATTATAAGCGTCCAAGGAATAGTCTTACGAATGAATATAATACATGTGTGAAAATGTGCAGGCATGTTAACAAGCTTCTGAATTAGGTGAATGCTCCATGACACATCCATACACCATACTTCACTAACCCCAATAGTGGGGTGTTGGAGCCACTGCTCACCCCTAAAAGAAAATACTACAGACTCTAAAGCTATGTGGGAGGAGCGGAGGTGAAAATTCTTTTGCATGTACAAATGAGGGTTATATATAGCCAAGGGTGAATTTGACCCTTGTGACTCTTCGAATTCCCTCATGGCTGTTTGCCTTACATGACTCTTCAACTTCATATGTGGGTCTCTTGGAATTCCCCGTTACATTGCATTGATTACAACACATATAGTCCATAGTAGTGGTCGAGACAACTCATGACATGACTCGACACGACACTACTGGTATGTTCATGTTGATGGTGGTGTCCATGTCAAGTTGTTGTGCTACTAAGTGATAAGTGTGCTCTTGGTGTATCATAGCTTCACCTCTGCATGACAAGCTGTGTGGAGTCTTCGATGCTCTTGGTGTTCACTTGATGTTGCATGTGCATATGTCGCCTTTGCTAGTACTTGGCATGCTTCATTTGTTCATTCTCTCTCGAAAAAGTCTCCTAGCATGTGCTCCTTGTTCATCTCATTCGTCATCATGCCATGTCTCATCCATGTACCTGTCTCTGCAATCACTCATGACAAGATGACATCAATTTCAAAAATCCCCTAATCTACCATGATGCATCACCTTTTTTTTACAGGTGTAGGTGACTAGAAAAGAGGATAAGGCTTTGAAACTGCACATAGCACATTTCAGGCTAGGATGCGAGGCTCTGGGGAACTATCAAGAAATTTTTGTGTAGAGATCATTGAGAGGTTGGGTTGAGAATTCCAAGATAGTAGTCACATTTGCAGGATCTTTCTCAAATTGGAGGAAAAATTGCATAGTTTTTCCAGGGAAGGCAGTGTAGGAGGCAGGAGGCACTCATAGTGAAAACTGCTTAGATTTCTAGAGGAGGTCGGGATCAGGCTGTAGTATCCTACTAGTTAGAACTACACAGATCTGGGAGGAAGTCAGGCATGACATATCTGCATAGTTTCTGGGCTGAGCGGGGTGCTGAGTAGCAGGTGGATTTTTCATGAAAACTGCAAAATTTTTAGGAGGAGTGGCAAGCATGCCAGCAGGGGGACTACCTAACAAAACTGCACAATTTCCTCAGACAATGCAGTGACAGGTAGCAGGTTCCTGTCCCTCATGTCTCCGCAATTTCTTCAGGCAGTGCAGGTAGGTAGGCTAACAACTTGTGAGTATTTTTGGGGATGAGTGGAGTCTTGGGTCACTACTTATGTCAAATTCTTTGGTTGACCAATGGGAGACTTGATGGATAGGCTTGAGGAAAGTGCAAACTATGATGGCTTCTTGGGCAACTTTTGCACTATTCTTGGGGAGAGTTAGCCAAATTTATTCCAGAAATTGCACAACGCAGACTACCTGGAAGGAAGCCTCAAGCTCTGGGTAGTTCTGGGCAACATTGCTTAGTCACTAAGGGCTGAGATTCAGAAGTGTAGCTAAGTGGGGATCCCACTGACGGAGGGTGGTCGACCAACATATTTTCAGCAAAATGGTTAAGCGTGTGAGCGAGTGAACTCGCCTATACATGACCTTGAAAACACACACTCCACATGAATTGATGACAAGACATCTCAAACCAACAAGATAACATGTGTTGAGTGTGACTGACTAAAGGGCGATGACGACAAGTGCGACACTTGAGATAGATCATTGAACAACCATGGAAACAATTGCATGACATTGCATACAACTTCATCTGTGAGTGTGACAGATGTTTACATAGCGAACACAACTCGTACACACAAAGACAGACCTTCAACATAGCCAAAACAAGATCGCAAGCATGACATTGTAACTAACATACTAAAAGACAACCGGTGATCGGTCACGCAAAGAGGGTGGAAGGATTCAACACGAGCTCATGGTATGAGCCCGCATGTTTGAAATAATCAAGGAAAAATCAAGGACGGTTCTAAAATTGGATGCAGGCCAAAATTGTGGAGGGTGCTGCAACCACTACAACAGGTCTTGATTCCATTATTGCACCACCTAGATCTCCAATCAACGATGAGTAACATATTGTAGTGATATTAGAGAACAAAGGGATTTTTCCTCTCAATTCAGCTGGAAATGAACGTAATCAACACAAAGTAAATCATTTTGATTCCAAGAAATGCATACACAACAATTTTTACTTAACAAAGAGGCACTTTGCCCCAACACACACAGGGCACCAACACATTTTCAAGAAGAGGAATCAAATACATAAATGATAACTAGAATGACCTCAAATTAGTTTATGACACGTAATTATATATGTATAGAGGAATAATTTAGGATACATTGATACTTTGAAGGGGATTTCATGCTCCTCCTCAAGCTACTCGAGCTCTCTCTATCTCTCTAAAAACTACCTATTTTCTTTATCTCCACATACATATATAATTTCCTATTGTTTAAGAAATATCCAAGTAAAACAAATATAAGTCTTACATCATTCCCCACTCATAGAAACGTTCTAACACCTCAACCTCACATTTTTTATTCTCACAAAGGCCCATTTGGTCAAAACATTAGCTCACCAAAACAACCTAACCACAAAAAGTTTTCTAGAATCTAGACACTTATTTATTTAAATTAAATTGCCTAATTTTATATGAATTACATTTGAGGGAATTTCTATCCCTTTGGAGAATTTCATGACCCCTTGGGTCTAGCTAAAAATGGTTTACTAGGGGTTGATGCACCTACACAACACTCCCTAGGTATAAAATTTCATAACCTCCATACAATTTGTATTCAATTTGTGGAAATCCTCTAGGGTCCCAAACTCTAATGGTTATGTCCACATAGTTTTACTAATCATATTTTTGTCTTCTTCACTTTTCTAAGATACCATGTTTTATATTGTTGTTTCTTTTCTTGGTTAATGCAATCCTTCATGATCAAGTGCTCAAAATTATGCTCAAAAATCAATGTGTTTGAATCTTGATAAGCTTAGCCTCAGATTGAAGAGCTTGTCATTTTGAATCCAATAGTGCAAATGACACTCAAATCCAATCTCGTATGCAGAAGTTAGAGCAAGTTAAAATTCAAGTTTGACTTGCTCACATGGCAAGTTTCCATCAGTGAACCGGGAGGCACCAATTGGCAGGCCAACATTGGCCACGAGATATCACAAATCGCAGGTTGAAGGTGGATCATGTTAAATAATCAGCCCCCGAGTAGGGAAGGGTTGTGATGCGATAAATCACAATTGCACTTTGCAAAAGGCAAGCGGGAAGGCATTCATAAATCGGCCAGAGGTGCAATGCAATGGATTGAAATCATAGATCGGTGAAGGGAAAACAATTATAGTAATCAGCCCCTAACATACATGGGTTGCGATACGATGTGACTTTAGATACAAGTTTATAATTCCATCGAGTCCACCACATCGCTATTGCAATATCACCTGCCACGTAGACAAAACTTAAGCTCGTTGGTTCTCGCTGATTGTGATTTGTGATAAGACTCGGCTAATAGATTACGGCCTACCATACGGCAAAATTTTTTCCCAATTAGCGCATTTTTGGATCTAGTTTGTAGGATCATGCCAGATGTGGAGCATTTTGTTGAGCGAATAGTGGGAAAACTAGGAGAAGTCATAACTTCTTCAATTTTCCACCAAATTGGTTGCAAAAAGAGGCTAAATAGACATTTTTTAGTATTCTGGATGCATTGGAGCAGGTTTGAGAAGATGTTGAGTATTTTAAACAAATATTTTTACACTTTTGAGCATAATAGAGAGGCCTAATCCATTAGAAGCTGGACCAAGGAGACGTAGCCCAAGAGGGCTGAACTATGTTATCATGTGATTCTTGTAATGCATTTTTGATGATGTTCTATACATGTTTATGCTATTGTTCAGTTTCCAATTTATGTTAAATTGCTAATAAAATTAGCATAAAAACTCTTCATTTCACTTGCAAAAATTGATGAAACCTTGAGCACAATGAAAGCATTTTATTTATAATCTGACGAAGATCTTAGCACTACAAACTAATATTCTAAATGAGATCAATTTTGTATTTGAGCTAATAGGTTTTCTTTGTGAAAGAAGGATTTAATTGTCTACAATTTTATGTCATGCTTACAAGGTTAAAACTCAAAACAGGTGAAGGAAAGCTGGTTGGAAGCTTTGAAGTTGGATCAAGGGGAAGAAGAGGAAGGTTGCGACAATCTCCAACACCAATTCAGCCTCAAGTTGCAGTTGAGACTCTAGAGATCATTTCTTATGAAGGAGAACCTACAAACATGAAATAAGATGAGAAGTCCTTCAGAAAGGCTTTCTTTGATATGACAAAGATGGTGAAGGTCCTCTATGAAGAGAGGAATAACAGGCTGCAAGGAGAACGTTCCAAACCTCCCAAAGGAGAAGGTTATTTAGGAGGAGGTAATGGAAATGAAGGTAATTAGAATGCAGACAAACCTCCACCCTCTCCACCATATTTTGCATCTTATTCTTCACAAGCATATTCACACTCTTCCACTAACAAAACCTTTACTCATACTCATTATCATTCTTCAAAAGGGATTCGTAAATCACCTTTTTTAAAACTTGATGTGAATTCGAGTTTCCCATGTATAATGGTGAAGTGAATGCATAAAATCTCGATAATTGAATTCTTCAGTTGGAGGTGTATTGTAGGATTCAAAACCTTGAAGAGGATGAAATAAAGATTTAGTTAGCTTCCTTGAGAATAGAGGTTGCAACACTAGTATGGTGGGAATCAAAGACCTAAGAGGAGATTAAAAAACACAGTAAGATATCTATTTCTTGGAATGATTTCATTGCTACAATCAAAAGAAAATTATACCCTCTAGCTTATATGGAGAAAGACATCATGAATTGGTGGAACTTTAAACAGCTAAAAGGTCAAAATGTGCAAAATTACACCCTAGAATTCAGAAAAAGGTCTCTAATGTTAGGTATAGATTTACAATCACAGGACACTTTGTTGAAATACATAGGGGGTTTACATAGTTACCTTAGGCATACTATCTTAATGTTTAATTCGAATAATCTAGATGATGTGTGTGTGCAAGCCACTCATCTTGAGGCAAGAGGGAAAAACACCCCAGAAGAAGATAGTAGAAAGACATTTAAGAGTAAGGGAAAAGAAAAGGATTTCAAAGGGAAGGCAAAGAAAATGCATCTATCAAAAAAGGAAGGAGAAAAAATTACATGCAAACACTGTGCTAGAGAGGGTCATGATGAAGCTCACTATTGGAAGCTTCATCTTGAAATGAAAAAAAAACAACAAGGGAAAACATAAGACAACTACAACCACTCAATAGGATTTGGGATCTGATTCAAGTGATGAGACTAAAATCAAAGCCATGGGTTTAAAACGAAAAGAATCAATTTCCAACACTAGTTCTTTAGACTTCCAAAATGAAACTCCAAACAAAAAGAGGAGAATAGAATTGTTTCACATAAGGGTGATCTGAAAACATAACAAGATTGATATAATGTTCGATAAGGGCTCTCAAGCCAATCTTATCTGTCAAAATATTGTCAAGATTTTAAATATGGAAATTGTTCCATATGATAAATTGTATCCACTTGGATGGGTATGTGACAATGTGCAATTGTAGGTTACTAGAAAGTGTAAACTGAGATTTTTTATTACTGCAAATTTCATAGATGAAGTGGAGCTTGACGTTGTACCGTTAGATATCTGTGGCATGGTTTTTGGGAGCCCGTAACTTTATGACAGAGAATCTATCTTCCATCGACATGAAAATAAATATCATTTATTCAAAAATGGAGTAGAATATATTGTGAGGGCTCACAACAAGAAAAAAAAATCTTTTGGTTTTTAATGCATAGTAGATAAAAAGACTGGGGAATTCGAGCAAGAGTTTTGTGCTTCTCATGATCAAACCCAAAAATGATGTTGATAATGAAGCTTTTAAAGGTTGTGATTCGAATTTGAAATCTGAATTGGTTGACATAGTTAACCAATATGATGAAATGTTTCTGGAACCAAAGGCATTATCTCCCAAGAGAGGGATTGAACAAGAGATACAATTGTTGTAATATTTCCTTCTTCCTAACGTTGGCATGTACATGGTGTCAGTGATGGAAAGCACAAAAATCCAGACGAAAATCCAAGATTTGTTAAATAAGGGGATCATCTGACCATCTTCCTTACCTTGTGGTTCAGCTATTGTCTTGGTGCCAAAAAAGGATGGAACATGGTGCATGTGCGTGGAATTTCGTTCATTGAACAAAATTATGGTAAAGAAATGTTGCCCACTACCATCAAATTAGAATAGCTGAAGGAGACATTTGGAAGAAAACATTCAAAACAAAACAGGGTTTGCTTGAATGGCTAGTTATTCCATTTGGTTTTTGTAATGCTCCTGCTACATTCATGTGTGTGATGAATGATGTGTTGAGGCCATTTCTTGATGAATTTTTCATAGTCTACTTAGATGACATCTTAATTTTCAGTAAATATCGTGTATAACATGTCATGCATGTAAGAAAAATACTTGATGTCTTGAAAAAAGAACAATTGTATCTAAAGTTGTCAAAGTGCGAGTTTGGAAAGACTTATTTAGTTTACTTGGGTTATATTGTTGGAGGAGGTGAGTTGAAAATAGATCCCTCCAAGGTTGATGTCATTGTAAATTGGCCAAGGCCCAAGACAGTTACAAAGGTAAGAATTTTGCTAGGAGTAGCCCAATATTGGAGAGAATTAATTGCTAATTTTTCTCTTATAGAAACTCCTTTGCATGCGTTGACCAGTGTGAAAAAGGTTTTTCAGTGGGGAGGAAAATAGCAAAAAGCCTTTGATGCATTGAAATAAAATATCAGTACAACTCCCGTACTCACACTTCCAGACTTGAGACAGTCATTTGAGATTTAGACAGATGCTAGTGAATACATTATGGATGCAGTGCTCATGTATCATGGTAAGCCTATCTATTTTCATTCGGAAACTTTTAATGGTGCAGTGATTAACTATCCTACATATGACAAGGAATTGTACACATTGGTGAAAAGTGTGAAAAAATGGAAACGCTACCTAATGAGTAAGGAAACAATCATTGACACTGATCATCCACCGTTGCAATACTTGCAATCGCAATCAAAATTGCACCAGTCACGACACTTCTTATGGATGGGTTTACTTCAACAATTCCACTTGGTAATCATGTATAAGAAAGTTATCTACAATAAAGTTGTTGATATTCTTTCTAGGTCAATTGTTAGTGAAACTACTTTACTCAAGCATAATTTTATTTTACATGAAAGTTATATTGAGCAATATGCATCGGATAATGACTTTCAAGATGTTTATTCAAGCTTGAGTCAAGGTAACCAAGTAGAGGATTGGATTATCATTTGCATGATAACTTGTTATACCATCTTGGTAAGCTTTGTATTCTCCGGGGAGAAAGAGTTAACATCATAAAAGAGGCACATACTTCTCTTATTTCTGGTCATTTCAGTGCAAGGTAACATAGTGGCACATCTACAGACGTATCGTTATTGGCCTTGTATGCTTGAAAGTGTGTCTTATTTTATTAAGGATGTTCATTATGTGCAATAAGTAAGCCTAGAAATAGGAAGTTAGGATTTTACACACCATTTCTGGTTCCTTCACGACCATGGGAGAGTGTTTCTATGGATTTTGTAGGAGGTATTCCATTGTCACAAAGAGGTCATGATTATTTGTATGTAGTTGTGGATAGGTTAAAAAAAATGTGTATTTTGATGCCATGTAAAAAGCAAGTTACAGCTGAAATAACTACTCATTTATTCTTTTAGAATGTTTGGGTGCATTTTGGATTTCCTACATCCATCGTTAGTGATCGAGATTCTCGCTTTGTGGGGAATTTTTTGTCAAACTTGTGGGGGTTCGTGGACACCAAACTAAAAAAGAGTATAAATTTTCATCCACCAGCAGATGGTGAAACAGAGGTAGTGAACAGAACAATGATACATCTTCTGCGTGGGTATTGCATCAAAAATCCTAAGTTGTGGAATGAACAGTTGCACTATATTCAACATGCTTACAACTGAGCCAAACACTCTTCCACTCAAACTTCGCCAATTGAATCATGTTTGGGATACTTGCCTAAATACCCTTTGGATTTTATTTTTGGTAAAGATGTTACTATTGAAGGTCATAGTGACATGGACAAAGCAAGAAAGTTCATTGAACAAATACAATTAGTACACCAAAAGCTTCAAGAACAGCTTGAGAAAAGCCAAGGCAAGTATAAAGGAAGGCATGAAAAGCATCATCAAGATCACAAGTTCCAACTTGGTGAGGAAGTTTGGCTAGACGGTGTAGGACGGTGTGGAGTCTGTAATCTTCATTGAAGAATAATAAAGAGAAGTTGATTCCTATTTCTGTGTATCTTCTTGTGCATTCCCTTCTTTACATTTATGTTGTTTTATTATCACGGGCACTGATATGATTGTTGGATATGCTGTAATAATCACTAGTATTATAAAAATAAGTTAAGTAATCGGGTAATAACAGATTAAATAGCAAGGAACTTGGGTATAATATAGGTTGTGCCCTGAGTAGGGCTGCACAGAAGTAGCATCACAGGCTGCGAAGGAATAACAAGCGCACGTAGCGATGTGCATGCAGGGTCAAACCATAGACCTCCGGAAGCTCATCAGACATCCCCAAGGTGCAAAAACCTGGTTCTAGCACCTTCCCATACTACTTTGGGTGAGACCTCAGTCTGCACTCCATGGATTGTTGCTAAAAGGGCCAGTAGTACTTGGATTTGCTTGGCTAAATCACCTCTGAACCTGGGTCAGGCCCATACAAGCCAACAAATGGTTCTGTTGCCACGACCGAGATCTGCATAAGGGATATCTGATGTCGTACCACCGGAATCCAACAAAGAAAGAAATTGAAGAGTGGTTAGAAAAGAATATTCACGAGTTCGTGGCGTAGGAAAAAAAAAATCCACGAGTATCTAAGGAACAATGGTAGGAGCGCTACTTGTATACGGAAATCCATGAAATTTTATTTGCATCTTTCCTTCTGAGCTATATGAGTGGATCGCCAAGTTAGTAGACAGCCAAGGAAGGTGTAGGCTCGACAAACCAATAGTGTGGACTCCGAAATTAGTACACAAATTAGAAGCGTCGGGAGGTAAGATCGCACAAGCTGTGGACCATTGGCTCGACCGAATAATAGGAGGATTTATCACTGATTTTGTGGTAGACATGACCATCAGCTAGAGTGAGGCAGAGTTACGTTTCCTCAAGGGGCCCCGAGGTAAGTATATTAAATCTTTGAACACTTGGATTAAGATGTTATTGTGTGAAAAGCAGGTTATGCGAATAAATTAATGTTTGGAGCTACGTGAAGTGGGAAGATCTACCAAAGAGGAGGTAGCGAAGAATTAGAAACCAGTCCCTTAATTTCACCCTCGCAAGAAAGTAAGGAAGAGCTCGCGAAAGTTTTTCCGAGAAGCACGGTCAGCTTGATAAGGCAACAAATTTTGCGTTTACTACCTCCACCCACACCACCACCTGCCTCACCCCCCTCGCCTCCATCTCCACCGACCCAACCTCCGCCACAATCATAGTTTAGTGTGGTGAGTGTGATCAAACTATCGGTATTCATAGGAGTGGGGAATGAAGATCCAGACAAATTCTAGTTTGTGGTAAGAGTAGCATCGGATGCACAAGGCGTTGTGGATGAAAATATTAATAAGGCTACGCTGGTGAGTGCGCTATAGGATTGCGCATTAAAATGGTATGTTAAGCATTCTAATGACCATGCAAACATGGGAATCGCAGAAATCTAAGCCACGCTGAACAGGGAATTTAGCAGGCCAAAGTCAGAGACACAATCAATCATCGAGTTTAGACATATCACAATGTTCTTGAGCGAGACCCCCTAGGATTTGGAACAAAGGCTAAAGAGTACGATTCACAAAGCCAATATGACTTTGACGTATGGACAACACCACACATGGTTTGTAGCAGCACTTATGTCACACTTAAGGATGGCGTTGTTACAGAAAAAACATTCCACCCGGGACGAAGCTTTGGAGATGGCAATGAGATTACATGAGACCCTTATATAAGACTGTGGGTTGGGAGTCCAACAAATCCATGTGCAACTGCATAATATGCATTTGGAAGTGAAAAGTTTGAAACATGACAGGACACCTCAGGTAGAGGCGCGTGAGGAGGTATGGTGCATAAAATCCAAAGGCCAAGGGCATGAAAAGGACCACTGTCTAGTGTTAGTGAATTGCTTGGCAGGAGAAGGGATGATGCCGGTAAGACCTGAGGCACAGGCAGGACCGAGCGTGGTGCTTATATTATGGTGCGTGATCTATCATATAGGAGGAAAACACACTATAGATAATTGTAATCTATTGCAGAAGTATACACAGATGTCCCAACAATTGTTTTGTAATTTCTGTAGGTTGGTAGGCCATGATGAATGCACCTGTTGAAGCTACAAACTAATGATGGATTAGACACCTACCTATAGGATGCAGACTGGAATGTGAGCCCTTGGTCCAAATGCAGGGATGGTGCGCGCTGGATTTCATGGGCACGATCGAGGTTGAGGTGGAATGGGATCAGGAAGGGGTTGCAGACAACTATTTTGTTACAATTGTGGTGGGCCAAGACACTATGCCCGCGATTGTACAAACATGAAAAGGACATCATGTTGGTATTGTGCTCAGTCTGATCATGAGGCATAAGAATTCCCTTCACTGATAGTGAGTATGCACGAAAAAGGGGTACTCCAGCCCCCTTCGACTCAGAACTTGTAGATGAAGAGGTCTAAGCCGCGTGAAGAAGACCCAAATGTAAACATGATGCTCAGGAGTGGTATGACCAAGGGTGATGATAAAGGGAAGCAGCCAGAACAAAGTGTGTGGGTTCGTAATGCTCCTACAAAGGAACCTGAATTTGATTTAGAACGCGCGAAGGAGACTTTCATGGAAGCTAAGAAGAGCTTCACGGAGGCCTCCACTTTAGGTAGTAACGATCAACTAAAACCAGGGATGGATCCTTCAATGCTCACTACCTTTCTGGAGACATACATGAAACTAATGCATGACAGCAAGGTAGTCAAAGGACTACAGGAACTTATCACTAGGTGCGTGGGGTCAGGAGAACTGTGCGTGGTCTGAAAACTTGGAAAGCATGTGCTATGCACAGGAAGGAAAATGAGGCTGTCTGCGCAAATTGACGAGTATGAAATGGATCAGGTAATCCTGGATCTTGGATCAAACGTGAATGTACTGCAAAAACAAACATGGGAACGCATGGGTAAACCCATGCTAAAGTTGTCTCTTATCCAGTTACGAATGGCGAGCCAACAGAAAATTTTTCCTATGGGAAGATTGCAAGGGGTAACAATAAACATTGAAGGTGCGAGCGTGCAAGTGGATTTTGAGGTGATAGAGATTGTTGATGACAATAATACGTATCCTGCACTACTAGGAATATTCTGGGCCACCGATATGAATGAAGTCATAAATCTGAAGAAGCACAAAATATCTTTGAGAAAAAGTCACTACGTGTAGTAGTACCGGTAGATCTAGTCGAAGGAGCGTGATACACTGAACCGATGCGCGATCATGATAGTGATGACGATCTCAATTGTTTTTACAAGATAATTGTGCAAGAACAGGATTGGGTGAATCCAACTACAAATGGAAGAATTTCGTGGAGCGTGAAAGTTCCTTGTCATATCCCTCTCGTAATTAACTCAACGTAAATCAAACTGTTATGAAATAAGTTACAAATCAGTTATTGAACTGATTTTGGATTCCCGTGAAACTAAATTAAGGATGAATCAAGAAAAGGAGGTTACGGTGGTTTTACTTAGGGAGTGGTTCCGATCCAAAACTGATTTTTGGAGAGGTGTAAAAATGGAAAGTAATGGAGGGTTATGGGAATCGCTGTGCGATGTGCTGGAGATGAGGGTTTTTCCTCGATTACATGCATAATGGTGCTCAGCAGATGTCTTGGGCACTTTGTAGCAGAAGGCTCTCATCATCTCTACATGATTTGCTTTGGAAGGATCTCTTTGTTTTTCTTGTTGAAGGCGGAGTACCAGTCTTTTTTTCAGTGGCAATGGTACCTGTTATCCTTCTTTCTGTTTCGTTCTCTTCACCAGTTTATTTATTGATTTCACTACTAATGATTGGGTGGGTTAGTTAGTTGAGTAACTGGTTATTAAGTAGATCGGTTGGTATCCTAGATAATAGAATCTGGGTTTTTGTTTTAATGGAACACTGCTTAAAAACGAGTTTTAGTCCTTTTTAAGTCTCTTTCTAATGCTGTACTGGGCGAAAGGCTATTTATGCCGCAACCCTGATGATAGTGACAGGCAGTTGTCTTCTGTATCGTTTGAGAATAGCAGGTTAGGTTGAATGTTGCACCTGACACTAGTTTTCGATGATACTTCTGATAGATGAGTTATGCGCTAAGTCGATTAACTAGTTTTTTAAGTAGTTCAATTGATTTCGGAGTAATCAAATCTGAGCTTCTGTGTCAATGGAGTATTACCTCAAAATTTGAAGTCAATCCCTCGTTGTACTGGCCCTAGCACTGTATTGGGTGAAAGAATGTTTTGGTTCATCCGCAGTTGATTGTGGTGTTGTTATGTTGTAACCTTGTTGACAGTAATAGAAGGTTGTCTCTCACATCATTTACAATAGAGCTGCACCGAGCCCTGGATACTGGTTCCACTGCTAATGAATGTGTTGGTTAATTTCTGGATAATATAATCACAATTTTCTTAATAGAATATTGCCTCAGAATTTAGAGTTTGTCACTCGTAAGGACTCGCCCTAGCTCTATATTGGGCGAAAAGGGCTGAAGTTCCATCCCGAGGCGAATTGTAGATGTCAGAACCTTTTTGACTATGATAGTAGATTGTCTTCTGCATCATTTAAGAGAATTTTAGTCAGTCTCGTACCTAATGCTACAGAACCTTAAGACTAGGAAAGTACAATACGTTTGTTGCAGTGATATTTCTTTTGAATCTGGGAAAAGGGTTCCGGTGTTTGATTGAGCCAGGGAAATATTTACCTTGGTGACACAGATAAATATGATACACATGTTTTCACTATTGTCATAATTTGAAATTAATATGAAGTCTATTGCCTCCAAGCAATCTATTACATTCACGCTAGTGCCTTTTTATATATTAGGCTGGACAGCGAATATATTTGCCCAAATTCTTAAAAGACTTGCTCGCATTTATGAAAACAAGTTTTATCATCAGTAAAAAGGTGAACTTATAAACACTTTTCTTAGGCCATACATTTGCAAACTTGTTGTATAGGCTCTATAATCTTTGTATCTAGAGAAGTGGGGCACTCTTACAACCCAAGGATAGGGCACAATGGTTAAGAGCATGTATTTCTTGGTAAGGGGTTACAAGTAGAATTCTAGAGAAGTGAATATGTGCCGCATATATTAATGAAGGGCTATTATGATAAGCTATTGAACACACAAAGAATATTCATTGTGTTAGAGATATGTTCATTGTTTGGATAGAGAAACTATTGAGTCATATTTCTTTAGGAAAATGATATGTGAGTACTTTTATGCTAACGTAACTAATATTTTAGTTTCTTGTTGAATGGGATGTGTAAACAAATAATATTTGTGTTAGCTTTCATTAGAAAGGGTATACATACACATGCAGGAAGAGGCAACAAGTTGTGTTGGCAACAAGTTGTGTTGGTTTGCGTTACATGTTTGCAAGCATAAAAAAATAATAGCTAGAGGATTAGCTCTTTTGATAAAGTTTACATAAAA
Source organism: Pinus taeda (assembly GCA_000404065.3). Classification (NCBI taxonomy): domain Eukaryota; kingdom Viridiplantae; phylum Streptophyta; class Pinopsida; order Pinales; family Pinaceae; genus Pinus; species Pinus taeda. Next base: position 6,119 of record APFE031148645.1, on the reverse strand, counting down.
TTTTCATGTAAGGAGATTGTAACTGATGTTGTAGTGAGTCCCTTCAAAGGAATGCCTTAGTGTGTTGTCCTCTAAGAGTATGTGCTTATGCGAAGGGAAATGCTAGTTAATATAATTATTAAAGATGGGCTAATATGGTATGCTATGGTATGCACAAAGAATAGTCATTGTGATATGGAGTTATGCTCTTTGTATGTTAAAGAGACTATGTTTAGTTCTCGGAAAAAAATAGCTATATGAAAAGAACATATGTGCTAAGCATAAAAATAATAGTTTATTACATGTATGAAAATATAACGATTGTGTTATACATGTTGGTAGAATTAATGGGTTGGAATTCTAAAGAGAATTATGCATTAGAGTAAATGAACATTGAGGAGGTAAAACAATATTTACTTGAGTAAATGTATTAGTTATATAGTATGTCATGCTTGCTCATGCATATGAGTAGAAGTTAAAAGATCTCTTTTAGAGGTTGCTAATTGATTGATTAATATGGTATCTAATCTTGTTTCCAAGCTTGTTGACAACTCATTGACAGGAAACGATGGTGGTTGGTGCCAAAGAAGAGTGATATTTAACATTGTGACAGGAAAGGGATTAATGGTCCATGCAGATAAGTTAGAGTTACAGGATCGTTCATTGCTAGAACAATCACGCCACAAGGAATGTTGCATGTGGCGGTATGTAAGGAAAGTGTTTATGTAAGGAAAGTGTTTCATGGAAAATGTTTTAGCTTTTAGCTAGTTATGTAATATCTTGATGATAATTCATTGTAATGATTTCATAACAATGGTTAAGGGATGGAATCCCTTATGAGCCATTGAGTGAGGGGTGAAAACCCTCACGAGCGTTTAATAATAAAATTAAACGTTTGCTGGTTTTCACCCTACGGGGTTTCCAGGGTATATTGGTGTTCAATGGTGTGATTGCCTTTTGTGTCAGTTTGATGATGATGAATCCTTGATGTTGATGGTTCTTTATTTGATGGCATGATCATATTGTTCACGTATGAGATTAATTAATATGTTTATGGAAATTAAAAAATGGATGCAAGGATTCATGAGACAGTTTATGTTATTACACTACCACAGTGGTGGTTAAAGGTTATGCAATGGTTATGTAACTTACTGTCTTTGATGGCAATTTACTTGATGTACTAATGAATATTATATCTAATGGTTAATGATGAATTGTGGAGTTGTGAATGGGATAATTACTTGTGGTAATTTGTATAAAAAAATTCTAACTCCCTACTTTTACATGCGAGGTTATCGGGGTATGTTACAAGTGGTATCAGAGCTAAAGGTTGCAATACTGGCACCTTTGGGAATTGGTAAGCAGAGAAGAAATTGAGGTACGCCACCAGTGGCTTTAACTCAGGTATGTGTTTAGCCATTCGCAAATTGATCTGTGTAGTACACTACCTTCGGCATCATATGTGTGAATCATGTTTATAACTGCTTTGAGTAGTAAGTAATAAAGTTGTTGAGTAACTATGTTCATGACATTGGATTCCTGATGATGATAAAAGACAATGAAACTTTTGTTGCACTTAAGAACAATATTGAACACTCATTACACTTATGAAAAATCTTGAACATCATAGACAAAAGTGACAATCAACAATCCACTTTTGATTTGCAAATATGGCGATAGCAATGATGTATTTATTAAACAGGATTGGTGTTGCAATGAACTAATTTTAATGAGTCAATGCATGAATTTAAAATACGGGGATGTCCTTGGATTTTATGATATGGTGTTTAAAAAAAAAAAGAGACTGTGCAAGATAAGCAGGGGCAAGAGCCAGTGCATGTGCAACGTCCACCTGAAGACAGTCATAAATATTTGCCAGATGTGGTGCATGGAATACATCTTCAAAAGGAAATAATTGGTACTTATGGCAATGCTTTGCACTTCAACCATCATTTTGGACTCTCTGTACATGATTTCTCATCTGTGAGGCCCTCGTCGAGCTCCGTGGTGGTGTAGCATAATGAAGAGAAAGATTGAGGAGCGGTTTTGACATCGAGATCCTACGGTGTGGAGGCTTCCAAGAAAAAGATAAGTATCTTGCTCAATTCTCTTGAATTAAAATATGTGCATGTTATTATATTTACAATATTGCATTCTGAGAAGATAGTTCTCATAAGTTTTGTTCCTGGTTTTCCAGATTTTTAACTGTCTATTTCTGTGCTATTTGATATGGATATTTTGGCACACAGTAGAAAACTTTATCTGCTTGAATCGACTTGATTGTAATAACTAATTTTTTATTCAGTCTTGTCATAGAAGCTTGAAGATGATTGGTAGTTGAGATTGGTTAGTATAGCATGACTAACCAATAGAACTTATATGCATTAATTGCATTAGATTTAAGATTATTACAATTCGTAAACAAGTGATGGTTGATTGATGTCACATGCGTGGAATGTGTATGACGATTTTATGAGAAGAGTTCTTAATTTTACACACCATGAGAATGCTTGATGAATAGTGTATGCTTATGTCTTAATTATTTGAGATTCACTAGCATGGTATGTGTTATGTTAATCATTACTAGTTGTGAGATAAAAATCCTTTGAACCTCGATTTAATGATGGTTGAATTTATCTCTACTATGGGAATGACGGATTCTTATGCATGTTGCATTCTAGTGTGAAGTTAATTGTAGAAGCATGTTCAGTGGGTAACATTTCTAGAACCCATTCATGGTAGAAGTACATGTGACAATTATTCATAAATAGACTACATGTGTTAATGAAGTTATTAGTAAACTCTAACTACCTTCCCCAACTGTAGATGCTTTCAAAGGAAAAAGGAAGCAAGGAGAAGGGAGAAGACCATGCTGTAGGGACAGACAGAGAAGGGAAAAGAATCAGTAAGTCTGGTGATGACCAGATAGCGCTTGATGTGCATGTGAGTATTCCTTTGACCATGCTTAAGGAGTTGGAAGATGATAACTATAGTGTGTTAGTGTTAGTGATTTTCGTAATGTCTCCTTGAAGTCATTATTCTGAAGTGGTCACATGGTAGTGATAAGATAATTATTGCATCTAACATCAAGGGGTAACTCTAGTGCATGTGTGACACTTAGGGGATCATGCTTCTAATTGCATAAGTAGAGGAATTGCTTCCGATAAGGGTAGTTTAATTAGTTAGCTATGCATGTTGAACCAATGGTTGGTCAGAACACCTTGGTTATGCTTAATTATATTAATGATGCATGGCTAATGCTGGCCATAGTAAACATAAGATAATACACCATTAATGACAATTTGGATTCAGACAACAGATTATGGGAAATTGGAAATGTTTAGATCATTAACTCAACTATTGTTGACAATTATACTTGCATATGCTTTTATACATGATGATATTGTATGCATGAAAAATTTTGGAAATTGAATACTTGTTAAAAGGATGCATATGTATAACCAATGTTGCTAATGGGATTAAGAAGAGGTAGCTTAATGGCAACAAGAAAACTCATCACATAAATCGTTGCAATATGAATTGTAATTATAAATGAGAAAGAATAAAGTTATATGATATGCATGAATTGTGTTATTTAGAATCTAAATGCATACAACATGTCTGAGAAATATGTTTCCCATCAATCTAGATGTTGTGGACCCATGATGAGGGTTAAGTGTAAATGCATGGTGTACATGCATGTTTATTTTGTTAATGATAATGTTCATATGGTTCATTACGTAGATTACTTTGGGAAAGAGTAAAGAGAAATTTAACATGCCAGACAGTTGCAGATAGTTGTGAAAGGCTAGAATGCCTTAGGTTGATGACAGTTACCTGCTCGGAGGGGTTGATGGTACTTGTCTGCCCGGATTGTGAAAGGCTGGAATGCCTTGGGTTGATGACATTTACCTGCCCGGAGGGGTTGATGGTACTTGTCTTCCCGAGTTTGGGTTGATGGCAGTTACCTGCCCGGAGGGGTTGATGGTACTTGTCTGCCCGGATTTCCTCTCCATAGAATTCTTGAGCTGGTCGGCCAGTGGAATTCCATGTTATACCTAGTAAGGTCTCTATCCAAGAAACTGTCTGGATGTGAAAATAACTCGATTTGGTTGTGGAAACCAGTTCCCATGAGTTGAAAATTCTTTAGCCTATTGCAGTTATCATAGCTAAATAAATTAACTAATCAGTTATATGTGATGTTAAAAATAAATTCTATATATGGTTGTGTGAAATATGTTATGCACATTTAACAGGAAATGAGCTTAGTGCTCAATAAGGAGTTATTAGAAATTTTAATTCCTTTGTTGTATTATTAATCTGGTGAACATCTTGGTAGGGGCTAAGAAAATTCACTTGATGCAGTGATTGACTGTTTTGATTATTAGAGAGCTATGTGCTCTTTTGGTACTTTTAGAAGTACTCCGTGGATGTCTTTAGTGAGAATCATTTTAGTGTGCTTGTGGAGCAGTGATGAGCTCTTTAAGGTGCTTGTAAAAGTACTGTAATTCAAAAAATCATCTAACATTGCACAGATTGATTGATAGTTAAAAGTATTTCATTTTGATTCGCAAAATTATGACTAATGCGATTGAATTTGTTGTCAAACATTACAGGATTACTTACCATGAACAGTTGATGGGTGGTCTAGCCACTATTAAGATGCTTATGTGAAAGTGTTCATGATGTTTGAGAGTAGATGGTAAGTAATGGTAAGTTGATATAGAGTTTGGTTTTTGAATTTGAATAAGGGCCAAGTGGTGGCAATTAGAACTTGCATATTTTTGCAATTATGAATGCTTATGGCTATTGATTTTTCTTATGTTATAACATTACTATTTTGTTTATTATCATTTCCTGGAATGAAATCTTTGATTTGAAAGTTGGAGGATCACATTTTGTGTGGTTTAGATGGTAATACTATGAGTAAAATCTCAAGTTCCCAATGAAAGATGAAGACCGAGGACGGTGTTCTTGTTAAGGGGGGGAGTATGTCATATCCCTCTCGTAATTAACTCAACGTAAATCAAACTGTTATGAAATAAGTTACAAATCAGTTATTGAACTGATTTTGGATTCCCGTGAAACTAAATTAAGGATGAATCAAGAAAAGGAGGTTACGGTGGTTTTACTTAGGGAGTGGTTCCGATCCAAAACTGATTTTTGGAGAGGTGTAAAAACGGAAAGTAATGGAGGGTTATGGGAATCGCTGTGTGATGTGCTGGAGATGAGGGTTTTTCCTCGATTACATGCATAATGGTGCTCAGCAGATGTCTTGGGCGCTTTGTAGCAGAAGGCTCTCATCATCTCTACATGATTCGCTTTGGAAGGATCTCTTTGTTTTTCTTGCTGAAGGCAGAGTACCAGTCTTTTTTTTCAGTGGCAATGGTACCTATTATCCTTCTTTCTGTTTCGTTCTCTTCACCAGTTTATTTATTGATTTCACTACTAACGATTGGGTGGGTTAGTTAGTTGAGTAACTGGTTATTAAGCAGATCGGTTGGTATCCTAGATAATAGAATATGGGTTTTTGTTTTAATGGAACACTGCTTAAAAACGAGTTTTAGTCCTTTTTAAGTCTCTTTCTAACGCTGTACTGGGCGAAAGGCTATTTATGCCGCAACCCTGATGATAGTGACAGGCAGTTGTCTTCTGTATCATTTGAGAATAGCAAGTTAGGTTGAATGTTGCACCTGACACTGGTTTTCGATGATACTTCTGATAGATGAGTTATGCGCTAAGTCGATTAACTAGTTTTTTAAGTAGTTCAATTGATTTCGGAGTAATCAAATCTGAGCTTCTGTGTCAATGGAGTATTACCTCAAAATTTGAAGTCAATCCCTCGTTGTACTGGCCCTAGCACTGTATTGGGTGAAAGAACGTTTTGGTTCATCCGCAGTTGATTGTGGTGTTGTTATGTTGTAACCTTGTTGATAGTAATAGAAGGTTGTCTCTCACATCATTTACAATAGAGCTGCACCGAGCCCTGGATACTGGTTCCACTGCTAATGAATGTGTTGGTTAATTTCTGGATAATATAATCACAATTTTCTTAATAGAATATTGCCTCAGAATTTAGAGTTTGTCACTCGTAAGGACTCGCCCTAGCTCTATATTGGGCGAAAAGGGCTGAAGTTCCA